>CAKAJA020000213.1:0-246036 GCA_916610235.2 Lasioglossum morio | reverse complement strand
TTGTACGTTATACGTTATACGTTTAACGTTATACGTTATACATTATACGTTATACGTTATACGTTATACGTTATACGTTATACGTTATACGTTATACGTTATACGTTATACGTTATACGGTATACGTTATACGTTATACGTTATACGTTATACGTTATACGTTATACGTTATACGTTATACGTTATACGTTATACGTTATAATTTATACGTTATACGTTTAACATTATACGTTATACGTTTAACATTATACGTTATACGTTATGCGTTATACGTTATACGTTATACGTTATACGTTATACGTTATACGTTATACGTTATACGTTATACGTTATACGTTATACGTTATACGTTATACGTTATACGTTATACGTTATACGTTATACGTTATACGTTATACGTTATACGTTATACGTTATACGTTATACGTTATACGTTATACGTTATACGTTATACGTTATACGTTATACGTTATATGTTTAACGTTATACGTTATACGTTATACGTTATATGTTGAACGTTAAAAGTTATACGTTATACGTTATACGTTATACGTTATACGTTATACGTTATACGTTATACGTTATACGTTATACGTTATACGTTATACGTTATATGTTTAACGTTATACGTTATACGTTATACGTTATACGTTATATGTTGAACGTTAAAAGTTATACGTTATACGTTATACATTATACGTTATACGTTATACGTTATACGTTATACGTTATACGTTATCCGTTATACGTTATACGTTATACGTTATACGTTATACGTTATACGTTTTACGTTATACGTTATACGTTATACGTTATACGTTATACGTTATACGTTATACGTTATACGTTATACGTTATACGTTATCCGTTATACGTTATACGTTATACGTTATACGTTATACGTTATACGTTTTACGTTATACGTTATACGTTATACGTTATACGTTATACGTTATACGTTATACGTTATACGTTATACGTTATACGTTATACGTTATACGTTATACGTTATACGTTATACGTTATACGTTATACGTTATACGTTATACGTTATACGTTATACGTTATACGTTATACGTTATATGTTTAACGTTATACGTTATACGTTATACGTTATATGTTGAACGTTAAAAGTTATACGTTATACGTTATACGTTATACGTTATACGTTATACGTTATACGTTATACGTTATACGTTATACGTTATACGTTATACGTTATATGTTTAACGTTATACGTTATACGTTATACGTTATATGTTGAACGTTAAAAGTTATACGTTATACGTTATACGTTATACGTTATACGTTATACGTTATACGTTATACGTTATCCGTTATACGTTATACGTTATACGTTATACGTTATACGTTATACGTTTTACGTTATACGTTATACGTTATACGTTATACGTTATACGTTATACGTTATACGTTATACGTTATACGTTATCCGTTATACGTTATACGTTATACGTTATACGTTATACGTTATACGTTATACGTTATACGTTATACGTTATACGTTATATGTTTAACGTTATACGTTATACGTTATACGTTATATGTTGAACGTTAAAAGTTATACGTTATACGTTATACGTTATACGTTATACGTTATACGTTATACGTTATACGTTATACGTTATATGTTTAACGTTATACGTTATACGTTATACGTTATATGTTGAACGTTAAAAGTTATACGTTATACGTTATACGTTATACGTTATACGTTATATGTTTAACGTTATACGTTATACGTTATACGTTATATGTTGAACGTTAAAAGTTATACGTTATACGTTATACGTTATACGTTATACGTTATACGTTATACGTTATACGTTATACGTTATACGTTATACGTTATACGTTATACGTTATACGCTATACGTTATACGTTATACGTTATACGTTATACGTTATACGTTATACGTTATACGTTATACGTTATACGTTATACGTTATACGTTATACGTTATACGTTATACGTTATACGTTATATGTTTAACGTTATACGTTATACGTTGTACGTTATACGTTATACGTTATACGTTACACGATGTACGTTATACGTTATACGTTATACGTTATACGTTATACGTTATACGTTATACGTTATACGTTATACGTTATACGTTATACGTTATACGTTATACGTTATACGTTATACGTTATACGTTATACGTTATACGTTATACGTTATACGTTATACGTTATACGTTATACGTTATACGTTGTACGTTGTACGTTGTACGTTGTACGTTGTACGTTGTACGTGTACGTTGTACGTTGTACGTTGTACGTTGTACGTTGTACGTTGTACGTTGTACGTTGTACGTTGTACGTTATACGTTATACGTTATACGTTATACGTTATACGTTATACGTTATACGTTATACGTTATACGTTATACGTTATACGTTATACGTTATACGTTATACGTTATACGTTATACGTTATACGTTATACGTTATACGTTATACGTTATACGTTATACGTTATACGTTATACGTTATACGTTATACGTTATACGTTATACGTTATACGTTATACGTTATACGTTATACGTTATACGTTATACGTTATACGTTATACGTTATACGTTATACGTTATACGTTATACGTTATACGTTATACGTTATACGTTATACGCTATACGTTATACGTTATACGTTATACGTTATACGTTATACGCTATACGTTATACGTTATACGTTATACGTTATACGTTATACGTTATACGTTATACGTTATACGTTATACGTTATACGTTATACGTTATACGTTATACGTTATACGTTATACGTTATACGTTATACGTTATACGTTATACGTTATACGTTATACGTTATACGTTATACGTTATACGTTATACGTTATACGTTATACGTTATACGTTATACGTTATACGTTATACGTTATACGTTATACGTTATACGTTATACGTTATACGTTATACGTTATATGTTATACGTTATACGTTATACGTTATACGTTGTACGTTGTACGTTATACGTTATACGTTATACGTTATAATTTATACGTTATACATTATTCGTTATACGTTACACGATGTACGTTATACGTTATACATTATACGTTATACGTTATACGTTATACGTTATACGTTATACGTTATACGTTATACGTTATACGTTATACGTTATACGTTATACGTTATATGTTTAACGTTATACGTTATACGTTGTACGTTATACGTTATACGTTTAACGTTATACGTTATACATTATACGTTATACGTTATACGTTATACGTTATACGTTATACGTTATACGTTATACGTTATACGTTATACGTTATACGTTATACGGTATACGTTATACGTTATACGTTATACGTTATACGTTATACGTTATACGTTATACGTTATACGTTATACGTTATACGTTATAATTTATACGTTATACGTTTAACATTATACGTTATACGTTATGCGTTATACGTTATACGCTATACGTTATACGTTATACGTTATACGTTATACGTTATACGTTATACGTTATACGTTATACGTTATACGTTATACGTTATACGTTATACGTTATACGTTATACGTTATACGTTATACGTTATACGTTATACGTTATACGTTATACGTTATACGTTATACGTTATACGTTATACGTTATACGTTATACGTTATACGTTATACGTTATACGTTATACGTTATACGTTATACGTTATATGTTTAACGTTATACGTTATACGTTATACGTTATATGTTGAACGTTAAAAGTTATACGTTATACGTTATACGTTATACGTTATACGTTATACGTTATACGTTATACGTTATACGTTATACGTTATACGTTATATGTTTAACGTTATACGTTATACGTTATACGTTATATGTTGAACGTTAAAAGTTATACGTTATACGTTATACGTTATACGTTATACGTTATACGTTATACGTTATACGTTATACGTTATCCGTTATACGTTATACGTTATACGTTATACGTTATACGTTATACGTTTTACGTTATACGTTATACGTTATACGTTATACGTTATACGTTATACGTTATACGTTATACGTTATACGTTATCCGTTATACGTTATACGTTATACGTTATACGTTATACGTTATACGTTTTACGTTATACGTTATACGTTATACGTTATACGTTATACGTTATACGTTATACGTTATACGTTATACGTTATACGTTATACGTTATACGTTATACGTTATACGTTATACGTTATACGTTATACGTTATACGTTATACGTTATATGTTTAACGTTATACGTTATACGTTATACGTTATATGTTGAACGTTAAAAGTTATACGTTATACGTTATACGTTATACGTTATACGTTATACGTTATACGTTATACGTTATACGTTATACGTTATATGTTTAACGTTATACGTTATACGTTATACGTTATATGTTGAACGTTAAAAGTTATACGTTATACGTTATACGTTATACGTTATACGTTATACGTTATACGTTATACGTTATCCGTTATACGTTATACGTTATACGTTATACGTTATACGTTATACGTTTTACGTTATACGTTATACGTTATACGTTATACGTTATACGTTATACGTTATACGTTATACGTTATACGTTATACGTTATCCGTTATACGTTATACGTTATACGTTATACGTTATACGTTATACGTTATACGTTATACGTTATACGTTATACGTTATATGTTTAACGTTATACGTTATACGTTATACGTTATATGTTGAACGTTAAAAGTTATACGTTATACGTTATACGTTATACGTTATACGTTATACGTTATACGTTATACGTTATACGTTATACGTTATATGTTTAACGTTATACGTTATACGTTATACGTTATATGTTGAACGTTAAAAGTTATACGTTATACGTTATACGTTATACGTTATACGTTATATGTTTAACGTTATACGTTATACGTTATACGTTATATGTTGAACGTTAAAAGTTATACGTTATACGTTATACGTTATACGTTATACGTTATACGTTATACGTTATACGTTATACGTTATACGTTATACGTTATACGTTATACGCTATACGTTATACGTTATACGTTATACGTTATACGTTATACGTTATACGTTATACGTTATACGTTATACGTTATACGTTATACGTTATACGTTATACGTTATACGTTATACGTTATACGTTATACGTTATACGTTATACGTTATACGTTATACGTTATACGTTATACGTTATACGTTATACGTTATACGTTATACGTTATACGTTATACGTTATACGTTATACGTTATACGTTATACGTTATACGTTATACGTTATACGTTATACGTTATACGTTATACGTTATACGTTATACGTTATACGTTATACGTTGTACGTTGTACGTTATACGTTATACGTTATACGTTATAATTTATACGTTATACATTATTCGTTATACGTTACACGATGTACGTTATACGTTATACATTATACGTTATACGTTATACGTTATACGTTATACGTTATACGTTATACGTTATACGTTATACGTTATACGTTATATGTTTAACGTTATACGTTATACGTTGTACGTTATACGTTATACGTTTAACGTTATACGTTATACTTTATACGTTATACGTTATACGTTATACGTTATACGTTATACGTTATACGTTATACGTTATACGTTATACGTTATACGGTATACGTTATACGTTATACGTTATACGTTATACGTTATACGTTATACGTTATACGTTATACGTTATACGTTATACGTTATACGTTATACGTTATAATTTATACGTTATACGTTTAACATTATACGTTATACGTTATGCGTTATACGTTATACGCTATACGTTATACGTTATACGTTATACGTTATACGTTATACGTTATACGTTATACGTTATACGTTATACGTTATACGTTATACGTTATACGTTATACGTTATACGTTATACGTTATACGTTATACGTTATACGTTATACGTTATACGTTATACGTTATACGTTATACGTTATACGTTATACGTTATACGTTATACGTTATACGTTATACGTTATACGTTATACGTTATACGTTATACGTTATACGTTATACGTTATATGTTTAACGTTATACGTTATACGTTATACGTTATATGTTGAACGTTAAAAGTTATACGTTATACGTTATACGTTATACGTTATACGTTATACGTTATACGTTATACGTTATACGTTATACGTTATACGTTATACGTTATACGTTATACGTTATACGTTATATGTTTAACGTTATACGTTATACGTTATACGTTATATGTTGAACGTTAAAAGTTATACGTTATACGTTATACGTTATACGTTATACGTTATACGTTATACGTTATCCGTTATACGTTATACGTTATACGTTATACGTTATACGTTATACGTTTTACGTTATACGTTATACGTTATACGTTATACGTTATACGTTATACGTTATACGTTATACGTTATACGTTATCCGTTATACGTTATACGTTATACGTTATACGTTATACGTTATACGTTTTACGTTATACGTTATACGTTATACGTTATACGTTATACGTTATACGTTATACGTTATACGTTATACGTTATACGTTATACGTTATACGTTATACGTTATACGTTATACGTTATACGTTATACGTTATACGTTATACGTTATACGTTATATGTTTAACGTTATACGTTATACGTTATACGTTATATGTTGAACGTTAAAAGTTATACGTTATACGTTATACGTTATACGTTATACGTTATACGTTATACGTTATCCGTTATACGTTATACGTTATACGTTATACGTTATACGTTATACGTTATACGTTATACGTTATCCGTTATACGTTATACGTTATACGTTATACGTTATACGTTATACGTTTTACGTTATACGTAATACGTTATACGTTATACGTTATACGTTATACGTTATACGTTATACGTTATACGTTATACGTTATACGTTATACGTTATACGTTATACGTTATACGTTATACGTTATACGTTATACGTTATACGTTATACGTTATATGTTTAACGTTATACGTTATACGTTATATGTTGAACGTTAAAAGTTATACGTTATACGTTATACGTTATACGTTATACGTTATACGTTATACGTTATACGTTATACGTTATACGTTATATGTTTAACGTTATACGTTATACGTTATACGTTATATGTTGAACGTTAAAAGTTATACGTTATACGTTATACGTTATACGTTATACGTTATACGTTATACGTTATACGTTATCCGTTATACGTTATACGTTATACGTTATACGTTATACGTTATACGTTATACGTTATACGTTATACGTTATACGTTATACGTTATACGTTATACGTTATACGTTATACGTTATCCGTTATACGTTATACGTTATACGTTATACGTTATACGTTATACGTTTTACGTTATACGTTATACGTTATACGTTATACGTTATACGTTATACGTTATACGTTATACGTTATACGTTATACGTTATACGTTATACGTTATACGTTATATGTTTAACGTTATACGTTATACGTTATACGTTATATGTTGAACGTTAAAAGTTATACGTTATACGTTATACGTTATACGTTATACGTTATACGTTATACGTTATACGTTATACGTTATACGTTATACGTTATACGTTATACGTTATACGTTATACGTTATACGTTATACGTTATACGTTATACGTTATACGTTATACGTTATACGTTATACGTTATACGTTATACGTTATACGTTATATGTTTAACGTTATACGTTATACGTTATACGTTATATGTTTAACGTTAAAAGTTATACGTTATACGTTATATGTTTAACGTTAAAAGTTATACGTTATACGTTATACGTTATACGTTATACGTTATACGTTGTACGTTGTACGTTGTACGTTATACGTTATACGTTATACGTTATACGTTATACGTTATACGTTATACGTTATACGTTATACGTTATACGTTATAAGTTATACGCTATACGTTATACGTTATACGTTATACGTTATACGTTATACGTTATACGTTATACGTTATACGTTATACGTTATACGTTATACGTTATACGATATACGTTATACGTTTAACATTATACGTTATACGTTATATGTTATACATTATACGTTATACGTTATACGTTATACATTATATGTTGTACGTTTAACCTTATACGTTATACGTTACACGTTATACGTTATACGTTATACGTTATACGTTATACGTTATACGTTATCCGTTATACGTTATACGTTATACGTTATACGTTATACGTTATACGTTTTACGTTATACGTTATACGTTATACGTTATACGTTATACGTTATACGTTATACGTTATACGTTATACGTTATACGTTATACGTTATACGTTATACGTTATACGTTATACGTTATACGTTATACGTTATATGTTTAACGTTATACGTTATACGTTATACGTTATATGTTGAACGTTAAAAGTTATACGTTATACGTTATACGTTATACGTTATACGTTATACGTTATACGTTATACGTTATACGTTATACGTTATACGTTATACGTTATACGTTATACGTTATACGTTATACGTTATACGTTATACGTTATACGTTATACGTTATACGTTATACGTTATATGTTTAACGTTATACGTTATACGTTATACGTTATATGTTTAACGTTAAAAGTTATACGTTATACGTTATATGTTTAACGTTAAAAGTTATACGTTATACGTTATACGTTATACGTTATACGTTATACGTTATACGTTATACGTTGTACGTTGTACGTTGTACGTTATACGTTATACGTTATACGTTATACGTTATACGTTATACGTTATACGTTATACGTTATACGTTATACGTTATACGTTATACGTTATAAGTTATACGCTATACGTTATACGTTATACGTTATACGTTATACGTTATACGTTATACGTTATACGTTATACGTTATACGTTATACGTTATACGTTATACGTTATACGTTATACGTTATACGTTATACGATATACGTTATACGTTTAACATTATACGTTATACGTTATATGTTATACATTATACGTTATACGTTATACGTTATACATTATATGTTGTACGTTTAACCTTATACGTTATACGTTACACGTTATGCGTTATACGTTTAACGTTACACGTTATACATTATACGTTATACGTTATAGGTTATAAGTTTAACATTATACGTTACACGTTATACGTTATGCGCTATACGTTATACGTTTAACGTTACACGTTATACGTTATACGTTATATGTTTAACTTTATACGTTATACGTTGTACGTTATACGTTATACGTTTAACGTTATACGTTATACATTATACGTTATACGTTATACGTTATACGTTATACGTTATACGTTATACGTTATACGTTATACGTTATACGTTATACGTTATACGTTATACGTTGTACGTTGTACGTTATACGTTATACGTTATACGTTATAATTTATACGTTATACATTATTCGTTATACGTTACACGATGTACGTTATACGTTATACATTATACGTTATACGTTATACGTTATACGTTATACGTTATACGTTATACGTTATACGTTATACGTTATACGTTATATGTTTAACGTTATACGTTATACGTTGTACGTTATACGTTATACGTTTAACGTTATACGTTATACATTATACGTTATACGTTATACGTTATACGTTATACGTTATACGTTATACGTTATACGTTATACGTTATACGTTATACGTTATACGTTATACGTTATACGTTATACGTTATACGTTATACGTTATACGTTATACGTTATACGTTATAATTTATACGTTATACGTTATACGTTATACGTTATACGTTATGCGTTATACGTTATACGCTATACGTTATACGTTATACGTTATACGTTATACGTTATACGTTATACGTTATACGTTATACGATATACGTTATACGTTTAACATTATACGTTATACGTTATACGTTATACGTTATACGTTATACGTTATATGTTTAACGTTATACGTTATACGTTATACGTTATATGTTGAACGTTAAAAGTTATACGTTATACGTTATACGTTATACGTTATACGTTATACGTTATACGTTATACGTTATCCGTTATACGTTATACGTTATACGTTATACGTTATACGTTTTACGTTATACGTTATACGTTATACGTTATACGTTATACGTTATACGTTATACGTTATACGTTATACGTTATACGTTATCCGTTATACGTTATACGTCTTACGTTATACGTTATACGTTATACGTTTTACGTTATACGTTATACGTTATACGTTATACGTTATACGTTATACGTTATACGTTATACGTTATACGTTATACGTTATACGTTATACGTTATACGTTATACGTTATATGTTTACCGTTATACGTTATACGTTATACGTTATATGTTGAACGTTAAAAGTTATACGTTATACGTTATACGTTATACGTTATACGTTATACGTTATACGTTATACGTTATACGTTATACGTTATACGTTATACGTTATACGTTATACGTTATACGTTATACGTTATACGTTATACGTTATACGTTATACGTTATACGTTATACGTTATACGTTATACGTTATACGTTATACGTTATACGTTATACGTTATATGTTTAACGTTATACGTTATACGTTATACGTTATATGTTTAACGTTAAAAGTTATACGTTATACGTTATATGTTTAACGTTAAAAGTTATACGTTATACGTTATACGTTATACGTTATACGTTATACGTTGTACGTTGTACGTTGTACGTTATACGTTATACGTTATACGTTATACGTTATACGTTATACGTTATACGTTATACGTTATACGTTATACGTTATAAGTTATACGCTATACGTTATACGTTATACGTTATACGTTATACGTTATACGTTATACGTTATACGTTATACGTTATACGTTATACGTTATACGATATACGTTATACGTTTAACATTATACGTTATACGTTATATGTTATACATTATACGTTATACGTTATACGTTATACATTATATGTTGTACGTTTAACCTTATACGTTATACGTTACACGTTATACGTTATACGTTATACGTTATACGTTATACGTTATACGTTATCCGTTATACGTTATACGTTATACGTTATACGTTATACGTTATACGTTTTACGTTATACGTTATACGTTATACGTTATACGTTATACGTTATACGTTATACGTTATACGTTATACGTTATACGTTATACGTTATACGTTATACGTTATACGTTATACGTTATACGTTATACGTTATATGTTTAACGTTATACGTTATACGTTATACGTTATATGTTGAACGTTAAAAGTTATACGTTATACGTTATACGTTATACGTTATACGTTATACGTTATACGTTATACGTTATACGTTATACGTTATACGTTATACGTTATACGTTATACGTTATACGTTATACGTTATACGTTATACGTTATACGTTATATGTTTAACGTTATACGTTATACGTTATACGTTATATGTTTAACGTTAAAAGTTATACGTTATACGTTATATGTTTAACGTTAAAAGTTATACGTTATACGTTATACGTTATACGTTATACGTTATACGTTATACGTTATACGTTGTACGTTGTACGTTGTACGTTATACGTTATACGTTATACGTTATACGTTATACGTTATACGTTATACGTTATACGTTATACGTTATACGTTATACGTTATACGTTATAAGTTATACGCTATACGTTATACGTTATACGTTATACGTTATACGTTATACGTTATACGTTATACGTTATACGTTATACGTTATACGTTATACGTTATACGTTATACGTTATACGTTATACGATATACGTTATACGTTTAACATTATACGTTATACGTTATATGTTATACATTATACGTTATACGTTATACGTTATACATTATATGTTGTACGTTTAACCTTATACGTTATACGTTACACGTTATACGTTATACGTTTAACGTTACACGTTATACATTATACGTTATACGTTATAGGTTATAAGTTTAACATTATACGTTACACGTTATACGTTATGCGCTATACGTTATACGTTTAACGTTACACGTTATACGTTATACGTTATATGTTTAACGTTATACGTTATACGTTGTACGTTATACGTTATACGTTTAACGTTATACGTTATACATTATACGTTATACGTTATACGTTATACGTTATACGTTATACGTTATACGTTATACGTTATACGTTATACGTTATACGTTATACGTTGTACGTTGTACGTTATACGTTATACGTTATACGTTATAATTTATACGTTATACATTATTCGTTATACGTTACACGATGTACGTTATACGTTATACATTATACGTTATACGTTATACGTTATACGTTATACGTTATACGTTATACGTTATACGTTATACGTTATACGTTATATGTTTAACGTTATACGTTATACGTTGTACGTTATACGTTATACGTTTAACGTTATACGTTATACATTATACGTTATACGTTATACGTTATACGTTATACGTTATACGTTATACGTTATACGTTATACGTTATACGTTATACGTTATACGTTATACGTTATACGTTATACGTTATACGTTATACGTTATACGTTATAATTTATACGTTATACGTTATACGTTATACGTTATACGTTATGCGTTATACGTTATACGCTATACGTTATACGTTATACGTTATACGTTATACGTTATACGTTATACGTTATACGTTATACGTTATACGTTATACGTTATACGTTATACGTTATACGTTATACGTTATACGTTATACGTTATACGTTATACGTTATACGTTATACGTTATACGTTATACGTTATACGTTATACGTTATACGTTATACGTTATACGTTATACGTTATACGTTATACGTTATACGTTATACGTTATACGTTATACGTTATACGTTATACGTTATACGTTATACGTTATACGTTATACGTTATACGTTATACGTTATATGTTTAACGTTATACGTTATACGTTATACGTTATATGTTGAACGTTAAAAGTTATACGTTATACGTTATACGTTATACGTTATACGTTATACGTTATACGTTATACGTTATACGTTATCCGTTATACGTTATACGTTATACGTTATACGTTATTCGCTATACGTTATACGGTTTACGTTATACGTTATACGTTATACGTTATACGTTATACGTTATACGTTATACGTTATACGTTATACGTTATACGTTATACGTTATACGTTATACGTTATACGTTATACGTTATACGTTATACGTTATATGTTTAACGTTATACGTTATACGTTATACGTTATATGTTGAACGTTAAAAGTTATACGTTATACGTTATACGTTATACGTTATACGTTATACGTTATACGTTATACGTTATACGTTATACGTTATACGTTATACGTTATACGTTATACGTTATACGTTATACGTTATACGTTATACGTTATACGATATACGTTATACGTTTAACATTATACGTTATACGTTATGCGTTATACGTTATACGTTATACGTTATACATTATACGTTGTACGTTGTACGTTTAACGTTATACGTTATACGTTTAACGTTACACGTTAAACATTATACGTTATACGTTATACATTATACGTTGTACGTTTAACGTTATACGTTATACGTTTAACGTTACACGTCAAACATTATACGTTATACGTTATACGTTATACGTTATACGTTATACGTTATACGTTATACGTTATACGTTACACGTTATACGTTATACGTTATACGTTATACGTTATACGTTATACGTTATACGTTATACGTTATACGTTATACGTTATACGTTATACGTTATACGTTATACGTTATACGTTATACGTTATACGTTATACGTTATACGTTATACGTTATACGTTATACGTTATACGTTATACGTTATACGTTATACGTTATACGTTATACGTTATACGTTATACGTTATACGTTATACGTTATACGTTATACGTTATACGTTATACGTTATACGTTATACGTTATACGTTATACGTTATACGTTATACGTTATACGTTATACGTTATACGTTATACGTTATACGTTATACGTTATACGTTATACGTTATACGTTATACGTTATACGTTATACGTTATACGTTATACGTTATACGTTATACGTTATACGTTATACGTTATACGTTATACGTTATACGTTATACGTTATACGTTATACGTTATACGTTATACGTTATACGTTATACGTTATACGTTATACGTTATACGTTATACGTTATACGTTATACGTTATACGTTATACGTTATACGTTATACGTTATACGTTATACGTTATACGTTATACGTTATACGTTATACGTTATACGTTATACGTTATACGTTATACGTTATACGTTATACGTTATACGTTATACGTTATACGTTATACGTTATACGTTATACGTTATACGTTATACGTTATACGTTATACGTTATACGTTATACGTTATACGTTATACGTTATACGTTATACGTTATACGTTATACGTTATACGTTATACGTTATACGTTATACGTTATACGTTATACGTTATACGTTATACGTTATACGTTATACGTTATACGTTATACGTTATACGTTATACGTTATACGTTATACGTTATACGTTATACGTTATACGTTATACGTTATACGTTATACGTTATACGTTATACGTTATACGTTATACGTTATACGTTATACGTTATACGTTATACGTTATACGTTATACGTTATACGTTATACGTTATACGTTATACGTTATACGTTATACGTTATACGTTATACGTTATACGTTATACGTTATACGTTATACGTTATACGTTATACGTTATACGTTATACGTTATACGTTATACGTTATACGTTATACGTTATACGTTATACGATATACGTTATACGTTTAACATTATACGTTATACGTTATATGTTATACATTATACGTTATACGTTATACGTTATACATTATATGTTGTATTTTTAACCTTATACGTTATACGTTACACGTTATACGTTATACGTTTAACGTTACACGTTATACATTATACGTTATACGTTATAGGTTATAAGTTTAACATTATACGTTACACGTTATACGTTATGCGCTATACGTTATACGTTTAACGTTACACGTTATACGTTATACGTTATATGTTTAACGTTATACGTTATACGTTGTACGTTATACGTTATACGTTTAACGTTATACGTTATACATTATACGTTATACGTTATACGTTATACGTTATACGTTATACGTTATACGTTATACGTTATACGTTATACGTTATACGTTATACGTTATACGTTATACGTTATACGTTATACGTTATACGTTATACGTTATACGTTATACGATATACGTTATACGTTTAACATTATACGTTATACGTTATATGTTATACATTATACGTTATACGTTATACGTTATACATTATATGTTGTACGTTTAACCTTATACGTTATACGTTACACGTTATACGTTATACGTTTAACGTTACACGTTATACATTATACGTTATACGTTATAGGTTATAAGTTTAACATTATACGTTACACGTTATACGTTATGCGCTATACGTTATACGTTTAACGTTACACGTTATACGTTATACGTTATATGTTTAACGTTATACGTTATACGTTGTACGTTATACGTTATACGTTTAACGTTATACGTTATACATTATACGTTATACGTTATACGTTATACGTTATACGTTATACGTTATACGTTATACGTTATACGTTATACGTTATACGTTATACGTTATACGTTATACGTTATACGTTATACGTTATACGTTATACGTTATACGTTATACGTTATACGTTATACGTTATACGTTATACGTTATACGTTATACGTTATACGTTATACGTTATACGTTATACGTTATACGTTATACGTTATACGTTATACGTTATACGTTATACGTTATACGTTATACGTTATACGTTATACGTTATACGTTATACGTTATACGTTATACGTTATACGTTATACGTTATACGTTATACGTTATACGTTAAACGTTATACGTTATAATTTATACGTTATACGTTTAACATTATACGTTATACGTTATGCGTTATACGTTATACGCTATACGTTATACGTTATACGTTATACGTTATACGTTATACGTTATACGTTATACGTTATACGTTATACGTTATACGTTATACGTTATACGTTATACGTTATACGTTATACGTTATACGTTATACGTTATACGTTATACGTTATACGTTATACGTTATACGTTATACGTTATACGTTATACGTTATACGTTATACGTTATACGTTATACGTTATACGTTATACGTTATACGTTATACGTTATACGTTATACGTTATACGTTATACGTTATACGTTATATGTTTAACGTTATACGTTATACGTTATACGTTATATGTTGAACGTTAAAAGTTATACGTTATACGTTATACGTTATACGTTATACGTTATACGTTATACGTTATACGTTATCCGTTATACGTTATACGTTATACGTTATACGTTATACGTTATACGTTATACGTTATACGTTATACGTTATACGTTATACGTTTTACGTTATACGTTATACGTTATACGTTATACGTTATACGTTATACGTTATACGTTATACGTTATACGTTATACGTTATACGTTATACGTTTTACGTTATACGTTATACGTTATACGTTATACGTTATACGTTATACGTTTTACGTTATACGTTATACGTTATACGTTATACGTTATACGTTATACGTTATACGTTATACGTTATACGTTATACGTTATACGTTATACGTTATACGTTATACGTTATACGTTATACGTTATACGTTATACGTTATACGTTATACGTTATACGTTGTACGTTGTACGTTGTACGTTGTACGTTGTACGTTATACGTTATACGTTGTACGTTGTACGTTATTCGTTATTCGTTATACGTTATACGTTATACGTTGTACGTTGTACGTTATTCGTTATTCGTTATACGTTATACGTTATACGTTATATGTTTAACGTTATACGTTAAACGTTAAACGTTATACGTTATATGTTTATCGTTATACGTTATACGTTATACGTTATACGTTATACGTTATACGTTATACGTTATACGTTATACGTTATACGTTATACGTTATACGTTATACGTTATACGTTATACGTTATACGTTATACGTTATACGTTATACGTTATACGTTATACGTTATACGTTATACGTTATACGTTATACGTTATACGTTATACGTTATACGTTATACGTTATACGTTATACGTTATACGTTATACGTTATACGTTATACGTTATACGTTATACGTTATACGTTATACGTTATACGTTATACGTTATACGTTATACGTTATACGTTATACGTTATACGTTATACGTTATACGTTATACGTTATACGTTATACGTTATACGTTATACGTTATACGTTATACGTTATACGTTATACGTTATACGTTATACGTTATACGTTATACGTTATACGTTATACGTTATACGTTATACGTTATACGTTATACGTTATACGTTATACGTTATACGTTATACGTTATACGTTATACGTTATACGTTATACGTTATACGTTATACGTTATACGTTATACGTTATACGTTATACGTTATACGTTATACGTTATACGTTATACGTTATACGTTATACGTTATACGTTATACGTTATACGTTATACGTTATACGTTATACGTTATACGTTATACGTTATACGTTATACGTTATACGTTATACGTTATACGTTATACGTTATACGTTATACGTTATACGTTATACGTTATACGTTATACGTTATACGTTATACGTTATGCGTTATACGTTATACGTTATACGTTATACGTTATACGTTATACGTTATACGTTATGCGTTATACGTTATACGTTATACGTTATACGTTATACGTTATGCGTTATACGTTATGCGTTATACGTTATACGTTATGCGTTATGCGTTATGCGTTATGCGTTATACGTAATACGTTATACGTTATACGTTATACGTTATACGTTATACGTTATACGTAATACGTTATACGTTATACGTTATACGTTATACGTTATACGTTATACGTTATACGTTATACGTTATACGTTATACGTAATACGTTATACGTTATACGTTATACGTTATACGTTATACGTTATACGTTATACGTTATACGTTATACGTTATACGTTATACGTTATACGTTATACGTTATACGTTATACGTTATACGTTATACGTTATACGTTATACGTTATACGTTATACGTTATACGTTATACGTTATACGTTATACGTTATACGTTATACGTTATACGTTATACGTTATACGTTATACGTTATACGTTATACGTTATACGTTATACGTTATACGTTATACGTTATACGTTATACGTTATACGTTATACGTTATACGTTATACGTTATACGTTATACGTTATACGTTATACGTTATACGTTATACGTTATACGTTATACGTTATACGTTATACGTTATACGTTATACGTTATACGTTATACGTTATACGTTATACGTTATACGTTATACGTTATACGTTATACGTTATACGTTATACGTTATACGTTATACGTTATACGTTATACGTTATACGTTATACGTTATACGTTATACGTTATACGTTATACGTTATACGTTATACGTTATACGTTATACGTTATACGTTATACGTTATACGTTATACGTTATACGTTATACGTTATACGTTATACGTTATACGTTATACGTTATACGTTATACGTTATACGTTATACGTTATACGTTATACGTTATACGTTATACGTTATACGTTATACGTTATACGTTATACGTTATACGTTATACGTTATACGTTATACGTTATACGTTATACGTTATACGTTATACGTTATGCGTTATACGTTATACGTTATGCGTTATACGTTATACGTTATATGTTTAACGATATACGTTATACGTTATACGTTATACGTTATACGTTATACGTTATACGTTATACGTTATACGTTATACGTTATACGTTATACGTTATACGTTATACGTTATACGTTATACGTTATACGTTATACGTTATACGTTATACGTTATACGTTATACGTTATACGTTATACGTTATACGTTATACGTTATACGTTATACGTTATACGTTATACGTTATACGTTATACGTTATACGTTATACGTTATACGTTATACGTTATACGTTATACGTTATACGTTATACGTTATACGTTATACGTTATACGTTATACGTTATACGTTATACGTTATACGTTATACGTTATACGTTATACGTTATACGTTATACGTTATACGTTATACGTTATACGTTATACGTTATACGTTATACGTTATACGTTATACGTTATACGTTATACGTTATACGTTATACGTTATACGTAATACGTTATACGTTATACGTTATACGTTATACGTTATACGTTATACGTTATACGTTATACGTTATACGTTATACGTTATACGTTATACGTTATACGTTATACGTTATACGTTATACGTTATACGTTATACGTTATACGTTATACGTTATACGTTATACGTTATACGTTATACGTTATACGTTATACGTTATACGTTATACGTTATACGTTATACGTTATACGTTATACGTTATACGTTATACGTTATACGTTATACGTTATACGTTCTACGTTGTACGTTGTACGTTGTACGTTGTACGTTATACGTTGTACGTTGTACGTTATTCGTTATTCGTTATACGTTATACGTTATACGTTGTACGTTGTACGTTATTCGTTATTCGTTATACGTTATACGTTATACGTTATATGTTTAACGTTATACATTATACGTTAAACGTTAAACGTTATACGTTATATGTTTATCGTTATACGTTATACGTTATACGTTATACGTTATACGTTATGCGTTATACGTTATACGTTATACGTTATACGTTATACGTTATACGTTATACGTTATACTTTATACGTTATACGTTATACGTTATACGTTATACGTTATACGTTATACGTTATACGTTATACGTTATACGTTATACGTTATACGTTATACGTTATACGTTATACGTTATACGTTATACGTTATACGTTATACGTTATACGTTATACGTTATACGTTATACGTTATACGTTATACGTTATACGTTATACGTTATACGTTATACGTTATACGTTATACGTTATACGTTATACGTTATACGTTATACGTTATACGTTATACGTTATACGTTATACGTTATACGTTATACGTTATACGTTATACGTTATACGTTATACGTTATACGTTATACGTTATACGTTATACGTTATACGTTATACGTTATACGTTATACGTTATACGTTATACGTTATACGTTATACGTTATACGTTATACGTTATACGTTATACGTTATACGTTATACGTTATACGTTATACGTTATACGTTATACGTTATACGTTATACGTTATACGTTATACGTTATACGTTATACGTTATACGTTATACGTTATACGTTATACGTTATACGTTATACGTTATACGTTATACGTTATACGTTATACGTTATACGTTATACGTTATACGTTATACGTTATACGTTATACGTTATACGTTATACGTTATACGTTATACGTTATACGTTATACGTTATACGTTATACGTTATACGTTATACGTTATACGTTATACGTTATACGTTATACGTTATACGTTATACGTTATACGTTATACGTTATACGTTATACGTTATACGTTATACGTTATACGTTATACGTTATACGTTATACGTTATACGTTATACGTTATACGTTATACGTTATACGTTATACGTTATACGTTATACGTTTATACGTTATACGTAACGTTATACGTTATACGTTCTACGTTGTACGTTGTACGTTGTACGTTGTACGTTATACGTTGTACGTTGTACGTTATTCGTTATTCGTTATACGTTATACGTTATACGTTGTACGTTGTACGTTATTCGTTATTCGTTATACGTTATACGTTATACGTTATATGTTTAACGTTATACATTATACGTTAAACGTTAAACGTTATACGTTATATGTTTATCGTTATACGTTATACGTTATACGTTATACGTTATACGTTATGCGTTATACGTTATACGTTATACGTTATACGTTATACGTTATACGTTATACGTTATACTTTATACGTTATACGTTATACGTTATACGTTATACGTTATACGTTATACGTTATACGTTATACGTTATACGTTATACGTTATACGTTATACGTTATACGTTATACGTTATACGTTATACGTTATACGTTATACGTTATACGTTACGTTATACGTTATACGTTATACGTTATACGTTATACGTTATACGTTATACGTTATACGTTATACGTTATACGTTATACGTTATACGTTATACGTTATACGTTATACGTTATACGTTATACGTTATACGTTATACGTTATACGTTATACGTTATACGTTATACGTTATACGTTATACGTTATACGTTATACGTTATACGTTATACGTTATACGTTATACGTTATACGTTATACGTTATACGTTATACGTTATACGTTATACGTTATACGTTATACGTTATACGTTATACGTTATACGTTATACGTTATACGTTATACGTTATACGTTATACGTTATACGTTATACGTTATACGTTATACGTTATACGTTATACGTTATACGTTATACGTTATACGTTATACGTTATACGTTATACGTTATACGTTATACGTTATACGTTATACGTTATACGTTATACGTTATACGTTATACGTTATACGTTATACGTTATACGTTATACGTTATACGTTATACGTTATACGTTATACGTTATACGTTATACGTTATACGTTATACGTTATACGTTATACGTTATACGTTATACGTTATACGTTATACGTTATACGTTATACGTTATACGTTATACGTTATACGTTATACGTTATACGTTATACGTTATACGTTATACGTTATACGTTATACGTTATACGTTATACGTTATACGTTATACGTTATACGTTATACGTTATACGTTATACGTTATACGTTATACGTTATACGTTATACGTTATACGTTATACGTTATACGTTATACGTTATACGTTATACGTTATACGTTATACGTTATACGTTATACGTTATACGTTATACGTTATACGTTATACGTTATACGTTATACGTTATACGTTATACGTTATACGTTATACGTTATACGTTATACGTTATACGTTATACGTTGTACGTTGTACGTTGTACGTTGTACGTTATACGTTGTACGTTGTACGTTATTCGTTATTCGTTATACGTTATACGTTATACGTTGTACGTTGTACGTTATTCGTTATTCGTTATACGTTATACGTTATACGTTATATGTTTAACGTTATACATTATACGTTAAACGTTAAACGTTATACGTTATATGTTTATCGTTATACGTTATACGTTATACGTTATACGTTATGCGTTATACGTTATACGTTATACGTTATACGTTATACGTTA
The DNA here is from genome assembly GCA_916610235.2 of Lasioglossum morio. Classification (NCBI taxonomy): domain Eukaryota; kingdom Metazoa; phylum Arthropoda; class Insecta; order Hymenoptera; family Halictidae; genus Lasioglossum; species Lasioglossum morio. The sequence continues at coordinate 223,462 of CAKAJA020000213.1, read as the reverse complement.
TACGTTATACGTTATACTTTATACGTTATACGTTATACGTTATACGTTATACGTTATACGTTATACGTTATACGTTATACGTTATACGTTATACGTTATACGTTATACGTTATACGTTATACGTTATACGTTATACGTTATACGTTATACGTTATACGTTATACGTTATACGTTATACGTTATACGTTATACGTTATACGTTATACGTTATACGTTATACGTTATACGTTATACGTTATACGTTATACGTTATACGTTATACGTTATACGTTATACGTTATACGTTATACGTTATACGTTATACGTTATACGTTATACGTTATACGTTATACGTTATACGTTATACGTTATACGTTATACGTTATACGTTATACGTTATACGTTATACGTTATACGTTATACGTTATACGTTATACGTTATACGTTATACGTTATACGTTATACGTTATACGTTATACGTTATACGTTATACGTTATACGTTATACGTTATACGTTATACGTTATACGTTATACGTTATACGTTATACGTTATACGTTATACGTTATACGTTATACGTTATACGTTATACGTTATACGTTATACGTTATACGTTATACGTTATACGTTATACGTTATACGTTATACGTTATACGTTATACGTTATACGTTATACGTTATACGTTATACGTTATACGTTATACGTTATACGTTATACGTTATACGTTATACGTTATACGTTATACGTTATACGTTATACGTTATACGTTATACGTTATACGTTATACGTTATACGTTATACGTTATACGTTATACGTTATACGTTATACGTTATACGTTATACGTTATACGTTGTACGTTGTACGTTGTACGTTGTACGTTGTACGTTATACGTTGTACGTTGTACGTTATTCGTTATTCGTTATACGTTATACGTTATACGTTGTACGTTGTACGTTATTCGTTATTCGTTATACGTTATACGTTATACGTTATATGTTTAACGTTATACATTATACGTTAAACGTTAAACGTTATACGTTATATGTTTATCGTTATACGTTATACGTTATACGTTATACGTTATACGTTATGCGTTATACGTTATACGTTATACGTTATACGTTATACGTTATACGTTATACGTTATACTTTATACGTTATACGTTATACGTTATACGTTATACGTTATACGTTATACGTTATACGTTATACGTTATACGTTATACGTTATACGTTATACGTTATACGTTATACGTTATACGTTATACGTTATACGTTATACGTTATACGTTATACGTTATACGTTATACGTTATACGTTATACGTTATACGTTATACGTTATACGTTATACGTTATACGTTATACGTTATACGTTATACGTTATACGTTATACGTTATACGTTATACGTTATACGTTATACGTTATACGTTATACGTTATACGTTATACGTTATACGTTATACGTTATACGTTATACGTTATACGTTATACGTTATACGTTATACGTTATACGTTATACGTTATACGTTATACGTTATACGTTATACGTTATACGTTATACGTTATACGTTATACGTTATACGTTATACGTTATACGTTATACGTTATACGTTATACGTTATACGTTATACGTTATACGTTATACGTTATACGTTATACGTTATACGTTATACGTTATACGTTATACGTTATACGTTATACGTTATACGTTATACGTTATACGTTATACGTTATACGTTATACGTTATACGTTATACGTTATACGTTATACGTTATACGTTATACGTTATACGTTATACGTTATACGTTATACGTTATACGTTATACGTTATACGTTATACGTTATACGTTATACGTTATACGTTATACGTTATACGTTATACGTTATACGTTATACGTTATACGTTATACGTTATACGTTATACGTTATACGTTATACGTTATACGTTATACGTTATACGTTATACGTTATACGTTATACGTTATACGTTATACGTTATACGTTATACGTTATACGTTATACGTTATACGTTATACGTTATACGTTATACGTTATACGTTATACGTTATACGTTATACGTTATACGTTATACGTTATACGTTATACGTTATACGTTATACGTTATACGTTATACGTTATACGTTATACGTTATACGTTATACGTTATACGTTATACGTTATACGTTATACGTTATACGTTATACGTTATACGTTATACGTTATACGTTATACGTTATACGTTATACGTTATACGTTATACGTTATACGTTATACGTTATACGTTATACGTTATACGTTATACGTTATACGTTATACGTTATACGTTATACGTTATACGTTATACGTTATACGTTATACGTTATACGTTATACGTTATACGTTACATGTTTATCGTTGTAGGTTACACGTTATACGTTATACGTTGTACGTTATACGTTATACGTTGTACGTTGTACGTTATTCGTTATACGTTATACGTTATACGTTATACGTTATACGTTATACGTTATACGTTATACGTTATATGTTTAACGTTATACATTATACGTTATACGTTATACGTTATATGTTTATCGTTATACGTTATACGTTATACGTTATACGTTATACGTTATACGTTTAACGTTACACGTTATACATTATACTTTATACGTTTAAACGTTATACGTTGTACGTTATAGGTTATACGTTTAACATTATACGTTATACGTTATGCGTTATACGTTATACGTTATATGTTTAACGATATACGTTATACGTTATACGTTATACGTTATACGTTATACGTTATATGTTTAACGTTATACATTATACGTTATACGTTATACGTTATATGTTTATCGTTATACGTTATACGTTATACGTTATACGTTTAACGTTACACGTTATACATTATACTTTATACGTTTAAACGTTATACGTTGTACGTTATAGGTTATACGTTTAACATTATACGTTATACGTTATGCGTTATACGTTATACGTTATATGTTTAACGATATACGTTATACGTTATACGTTATATGTTATACGTTATACGTTATACGTTATACGTTATACGTTATACGTTATACGTTATACGTTATACGTTATACGTTATACGTTATACGTTATACGTTATACGTTATACGTTATACGTTATACGTTATACGTTATACGTTATACGTTATACGTTATACGTTATACGTTATACGTTATACGTTATACGTTATACGTTATACGTTATACGTTATACGTTATACGTTATACGTTATACGTTATACGTTATACGTTATACGTTATACGTTATACGTTATACGTTATACGTTATACGTTATACGTTATACGTTATACGTTATACGTTATACGTTATACGTTATACGTTATACGTTATACGTTATACGTTATACGTTATACGTTATACGTTATACGTTATACGTTATACGTTATACGTTATACGTTATACGTTATACGTTATACGTTATACGTTATACGTTATACGTTATACGTTATACGTTATACGTTATACGTTATACGTTATACGTTATACGTTATACGTTATACGTTATACGTTATACGTTATACGTTATACGTTATACGTTATACGTTATACGTTATACGTTATACGTTATACGTTATACGTTATACGTTATACGTTATACGTTATACGTTATACGTTATACGTTATACGTTATACGTTATACGTTATACGTTATACGTTATACGTTATACGTTATACGTTATACGTTATACGTTATACGTTATACGTTATACGTTATACGTTATACGTTATACGTTATACGTTATACGTTATACGTTATACGTTATACGTTATACGTTATACGTTATACGTTATACGTTATACGTTGTACGTTATACGTTATACGTTGTACGTTGTACGTTATTCGTTATACGTTATACGTTATACGTTATACGTTATATGTTTAACGTTATACATTATACGTTATACGTTATACGTTATATGTTTATCGTTATACGTTATACGTTATACGTTATACGTTTAACGTTACACGTTATACATTATACTTTATACGTTTAAACGTTATACGTTGTACGTTATAGGTTATACGTTTAACATTATACGTTATACGTTATGCGTTATACGTTATACGTTATATGTTTAACGATATACGTTATACGTTATACGTTATACGTTATACGTTATACGTTATACGTTATACGTTATACGTTATACGTTATACGTTATACGTTATACGTTATACGTTATACGTTATACGTTATACGTTATACGTTATACGTTATACGTTATACGTTATACGTTATACGTTGTACGTTGTACGTTATATGTTTAACGTTATACGTTATACGTTATACGTTATACGTTATACGTTATACGTTATACGTTATACGTTATACGTTATACGTTATACGTTATACGTTATACGTTATACGTTATACGTTATACGTTATACGTTATACGTTATACGTTATACGTTGTACGTTGTACGTTATATGTTTAACGTTATACGTTATACGTTATACGTTATACGTTATACGTTATACGTTTAACGTTATACGTTATACATTATACGTTATACGTCTAAACGTTATACGTTGTACGTTATAGGTTATACGTTTAAGATTATACGTTATACGTTATACGTTATACGTTTAACGTTATACGTTATACGTTTAACGTTATACGTTATACGTTATATGTTTAACGTTAAAAGTTATACGTTATACGTTATACGTTATACGTTATACGTTATACGTTATACGTTATACGTTATACGTTGTACGTTATATGTTATACGTTGTACGTTGTACGTTATTCGTTATACGTTATACGTTATACGTTATATGTTTAACGTTATACATTATACGTTATACGTTATACGTTATATGTTTATCGTTATACGTTATACATTATACGTTATACGTCTAAACGTTATACGTTGTACGTTATAGGTTATACGTTTAAGATTATACGTTATACGTTATACGTTATACGTTATACGTTATACGTTATACGTTATACGTTATACGTTATACGTTATACGTTATACGTTATACGTTATACGTTATACGTTATACGTTATACCTTATACGTTATACGTTATACGTTATACGTTATACGTTATACGTTATACGTTATACGTTATACGTTATACGTTATACGTTATACGTTATACGTTATACGTTATACGTTATACGTTATACGTTATACGTTATACGTTATACGTTATACGTTATACGTTATACGTTATACGTTATACGTTATACGTTATACGTTATACGTTATACGTTATACGTTATACGTTATACGTTATACGTTATACGTTATACGTTATACGTTATACGTTATACGTTATACGTTATACGTTATACGTTACACGTTATACGTTATACGTTATACGTTATACGTTATACGTTATACGTTATACGTTATACGTTATACGTTGTACGTTGTACGTTATATGTTTAACGTTATACGTTATACGTTATACGTTATACGTTATACGTTATACGTTATACGTTTAACGTTATACGTTATACATTATACGTTATACGTCTAAACGTTATACGTTGTACGTTATAGGTTATACGTTTAAGATTATACGTTATACGTTATACGTTTAACGTTATACGTTATACGTTATATGTTTAACGTTAAAAGTTATACGTTATACGTTATACGTTATACGTTATACGTTATACGTTATACGTTATACGTTATACGTTATACGTCGTACGTTGTACGTTGTACGTTGTACGTTATACGTTATACATTATACGTTATACGTTATACGTTGTACGTTGTACGTTATTCGTTATACGTTATACGTTATACGTTATACGTTATACGTTATACGTTATACGTTATACGTTATACGTTTAACGTTATACATTATACGTTATACGTTATACGTTATATGTTTATCGTTATACGTTATACGTTATACGTTATACGTTTAACGTTACACGTTATACATTATACTTTATACGTTTAAACGTTATACGTTGTACGTTATAGGTTATACGTTTAACATTATACGTTATACGTTATGCGTTATACGTTATACGTTGTACGTTGTACTTTGTACGTTATACGTTATACGTTATACGTTATACGTTATACGTTGTACGTTGTACGTTTAACGTTAAAAGTTATACGATATACGTTATACGTTATATGTTTAACGTTATACGTTATACGTTATACGTTATATGTTTAACGTTAAAAGTTATACGTTATACGTTGTTCGTTGTACGTTATTCGTTATACGTTATACGTTATACGTTATACGTTATACGTTATACGTTATACGTTTTACGTTATACGTTATACGTTATACGTTATACGTTATACGTTATACGTTATACGTTATACGTTATACGTTATACGTTATACGTTATACGTTATACGTTATACGTTATACGTTATACGTTATACGTTATACGTTATACGTTATACGTTATACGTTATACGTTATACGTTATACGTTATACGTTTAACGTTATACGTTATACGTTATATGTTTAACGTTAAAAGTTATACGTTATACGTTATACGTTATACGTTATACGTTATACGTTATACGTTGTACGTTATACGTTATACGTTGTACGTTGTACGTTATTCGTTATTCGTTATACGTTATACGTTATACGTTATACGTTATATGTTTAACGTTATACATTATACGTTAAACGTTATACGTTATATGTTTATCGTTATACGTTATACGTTATACGTTATACGTTATACGTTATACGTTATACGTTATACGTTATACGTTATACGTTGTACGTTGTACGTTATATGTTTAACGTTATACGTTATACGTTATACGTTATCCGTTATACGTTATACGTTATACGTTATACGTTTAACGTTATACGTTATACATTATACGTTTAACGTTATACGTTATACATTATACGTTATACGTCTAAACGTTATACGTTGTACGTTATAGGTTATACGTTTAAGATTATACGTTATACGTTATACGTTATATGTTTATCGTTAAAAGTTATACGTTATACGTTATACGTTATACGTTATACGTTATACGTTATACGTTATACGTTATACGTTATACGTTATACGTTATACGTTATACGTTGTACGTTGTACGATGTACGTTATTCGTTATACGTTATACGTTATACGTTATACGTTATACGTTATACGTTATACGTTATACGTTATACGTTATACGTTATACATTATACGTTATACGTTATACGTTGTACGTTGTACGTTGTACGTTATACGTTATACATTATACGTTATACGTTATACGTTATATGTTTATCGTTGTAGGTTATACGTTATACGTTATACGTTGTACGTTATACGTTATACGTTGTACGTTGTACGTTATTCGTTATACGTTATACGTTATACGTTATACGTTATACGTTATACGTTATATGTTTAACGTTATACATTATACGTTATACGTTATACGTTATATGTTTATCGTTATACGTTATACGTTATAAGTTATACGTTTAACGTTACACGTTATACATTATACTTTATACGTTTAAACGTTATACGTTGTACGTTATAGGTTATACGTTTAACATTATACGTTATACGTTATGCGTTATACGTTATACGTTATATGTTTAACGATATACGTTATACGTTATACGTTATTCGTTATATGTTATACGTTATACGTTATACGTTATACGTTATACGTTATACGTTATACGTTATACGTTATACGTTATACGTTATACGTTATACGTTATACGTTATACGTTATACGTTATACGTTATACATTATACGTTATACGTTATACGTTATACGTTATACGTTATACGTTATACGTTATACGTTATACGTTATACGTTATACGTTATACGTTATACGTTATACGTTATACGTTATACGTTATACGTTATACGTTATACGTTATACGTTATACGTTATACGTTATACGTTATACGTTATACGTTATACGTTATACGTTATACGTTATACGTTATACGTTATACGTTATACGTTATACGTTATACGTTATACGTTATACGTTATACGTTATACGTTATACGTTATACGTTATACGTTATACGTTATACGTTATACGTTATACGTTATACGTTATACGTTATACGTTATACGTTATACGTTATACGTTATACGTTATACGTTATACGTTATACGTTATACGTTATACGTTATACGTTATACGTTATACGTTATACGTTATACGTTATACGTTATACGTTATACGTTATACGTTATACGTTATACGTTATACGTTATACGTTATACGTTATACGTTATACGTTATACGTTATACGTTATACGTTATACGTTATACGTTATACGTTATACGTTATACGTTATACGTTATACGTTATACGTTATACGTTATACGTTATACGTTATACGTTATACGTTATACGTTATACGTTATACGTTATACGTTATACGTTATACGTTATACGTTATACGTTATACGTTATACGTTATACGTTATACGTTATACGTTATACGTTATACGTTATACGTTATACGTTATACGTTATACGTTATACGTTATACGTTATACGTTATACGTTATACGTTATACATTGTACGTTATACGTTATACGTTGTACGTTATATGTTTAACGTTATACGTTATACGTTATACGTTATACGTTATACGTTTAACGTTATACGTTATACATTATACGTTATACGTCTAAACGTTATACGTTGTACGTTATAGGTTATACGTTTAAGATTATACGTTATACGTTATACGTTATACGTTATACGTTTAACGTTATACGTTATACGTTTAACGTTATACGTTATACGTTATATGTTTAACGTTAAAAGTTATACGTTATACGTTATACGTTATACGTTATACGTTATACGTTATACGTTGTACGTTATATGTTATACGTTGTACGTTGTACGTTATTCGTTATACGTTATACGTTATACGTTATATGTTTAACGTTATACATTATACGTTATACGTTATACGTTATATGTTTATCGTTATACGTTATACATTATACGTTATACGTCTAAACGTTATACGTTGTACGTTATAGGTTATACGTTTAAGATTATACGTTATACGTTATACGTTATACGTTATACGTTATACGTTATACGTTATACGTTATACGTTATACGTTATACGTTATACGTTATACGTTATACGTTATACGTTATACGTTATACGTTATACGTTATACGTTATACGTTATACGTTATACGTTATACGTTATACGTTATACGTTATACGTTATACGTTATACGTTATACGTTATACGTTATACGTTATACGTTATACGTTATACGTTATACGTTATACGTTATACGTTATACGTTATACGTTATACGTTATACGTTATACGTTATACGTTATACGTTATACGTTACACGTTACACGTTACACGTTATACGTTATACGTTATACGTTATACGTTATACGTTATACGTTATACGTTATACGTTATACGTTATACGTTGTACGTTGTACGTTATATGTTTAACGTTATACGTTATACGTTATACGTTATACGTTATACGTTATACGTTATACGTTATACGTTATACGTTATACGTTATACGTCTAAACGTTATACGTTGTACGTTATAGGTTATACGTTTAAGATTATACGTTATACGTTATACGTTATACGTTTAACGTTATACGTTATACGTTATATGTTTAACGTTAAAAGTTATACGTTATACGTTATACGTTATACGTTATACGTTATACGTTATACGTTATACGTCGTACGTTGTACGTTGTACGTTGTACGTTATACGTTATACATTATACGTTATACGTTATACGTTGTACGTTGTACGTTATTCGTTATACGTTATACGTTATACGTTATACGTTATACGTTATACGTTATACGTTATACGTTATACGTTTAACGTTATACATTATACGTTATACGTTATACGTTATATGTTTATCGTTATACGTTATACGTTATACGTTATACGTTTAACGTTACACGTTATACATTATACTTTATACGTTTAAACGTTATACGTTGTACGTTATAGGTTATACGTTTAACATTATACGTTATACGTTATACGTTATGAGTTATACGTTATACGTTATACGTTATACGTTGTACGTTGTACTTTGTACGTTATACGTTATACGTTATACGTTATACGTTATACGTTGTACGTTGTACGTTTAACGTTAAAAGTTATACGATATACGTTATACGTTATATGTTTAACGTTATACGTTATACGTTATACGTTATATGTTTAACGTTAAAAGTTATACGTTATACGTTGTTCGTTGTACGTTATTCGTTATACGTTATACGTTATACGTTATACGTTATACGTTATACGTTATACGTTTTACGTTATACGTTATACGTTATACGTTATACGTTATACGTTATACGTTATACGTTATACGTTATACGTTATACGTTATACGTTATACGTTATACGTTATACGTTATACGTTATACGTTATACGTTATACGTTATACGTTATACGTTATACGTTATACGTTATACGTTATACGTTATACGTTATACGTTATACGTTATACGTTTAACGTTATACGTTATACGTTATATGTTTAACGTTAAAAGTTATACGTTATACGTTATACGTTATACGTTATACGTTATACGTTATACGTTATACGTTGTACGTTATACGTTATACGTTGTACGTTGTACGTTATTCGTTATTCGTTATACGTTATACGTTATACGTTATACGTTATATGTTTAACGTTATACATTATACGTTAAACGTTATACGTTATATGTTTATCGTTATACGTTATACGTTATACGTTATACGTTATACGTTATACGTTATACGTTATACGTTATACGTTATACGTTGTACGTTGTACGTTATATGTTTAACGTTATACGTTATACGTTATACGTTATCCGTTATACGTTATACGTTATACGTTATACGTTTAACGTTATACGTTATACATTATACGTTTAACGTTATACGTTATACATTATACGTTATACGTCTAAACGTTATACGTTGTACGTTATAGGTTATACGTTTAAGATTATACGTTATACGTTATACGTTATATGTTTATCGTTAAAAGTTATACGTTATACGTTATACGTTATACGTTATAGGTTATACGTTATACGTTATACGTTATACGTTATACGTTATACGTTGTACGTTGTACGATGTACGTTATTCGTTATACGTTATACGTTATACGTTATACGTTATACGTTATACGTTATACGTTATACGTTATACGTTATACGTTATACATTATACGTTATACGTTATACGTTGTACGTTGTACGTTGTACGTTATACGTTATACATTATACGTTATACGTTATACGTTATATGTTTATCGTTGTAGGTTATACGTTATACGTTATACGTTGTACGTTATACGTTATACGTTGTACGTTGTACGTTATTCGTTATACGTTATACGTTATACGTTATACGTTATACGTTATACGTTATACGTTATACGTTATACGTTATACGTTTAACGTTATACGTTATACATTATACGTTATACGTCTAAACGTTATACGTTGTACGTTATAGGTTATACGTTTAAGATTATACGTTATACGTTATACGTTTAACGTTATACGTTATACGTTATATGTTTAACGTTAAAAGTTATACGTTATACGTTATACGTTATACGTTATACGTTATACGTTATACGTTATACGTCGTACGTTGTACGTTGTACGTTGTACGTTATACGTTATACATTATACGTTATACGTTATACGTTGTACGTTGTACGTTATTCGTTATACGTTATACGTTATACGTTATACGTTATACGTTATACGTTATACGTTATACGTTATACGTTTAACGTTATACATTATACGTTATACGTTATACGTTATATGTTTATCGTTATACGTTATACGTTATACGTTATACGTTTAACGTTACACGTTATACATTATACTTGATACGTTTAAACGTTATACGTTGTACGTTATAGGTTATACGTTTAACATTATACGTTATACGTTATGCGTTATACGTTATACGTTGTACGTTGTACTTTGTACGTTATACGTTATACGTTATACGTTATACGTTATACGTTGTACGTTGTACGTTTAACGTTAAAAGTTATACGATATACGTTATACGTTATATGTTTAACGTTATACGTTATACGTTATACGTTATATGTTTAACGTTAAAAGTTATACGTTATACGTTGTTCGTTGTACGTTATTCGTTATACGTTATACGTTATACGTTATACGTTATACGTTATACGTTTTACGTTGTACGTTATACGTTATACGTTATACGTTATACGTTATACGTTATACGTTATACGTTATACGTTATACGTTATACGTTATACGTTATACGTTATACGTTATACGTTATACGTTATACGTTATACGTTATACGTTATACGTTTAACGTTATACGTTATACGTTATATGTTTAACGTTAAAAGTTATACGTTATACGTTATACGTTATACGTTATACGTTATACGTTATACGTTGTACGTTATACGTTATACGTTGTACGTTGTACGTTATTCGTTATTCGTTATACGTTATACGTTATACGTTATACGTTATATGTTTAACGTTATACATTATACGTTAAACGTTATACGTTATATGTTTATCGTTATACGTTATTCGTTATACGTTATACGTTATACGTTATACGTTATACGTTATACGTTATACGTTATACGTTATACGTTGTACGTTGTACGTTATATGTTTAACGTTATACGTTATACGTTATACGTTATCCGTTATACGTTATACGTTATACGTTATACGTTTAACGTTATACGTTATACATTATACGTTTAACGTTATACGTTATACATTATACGTTATACGTCTAAACGTTATACGTTGTACGTTATAGGTTATACGTTTAAGATTATACGTTATACGTTATACGTTATATGTTTATCGTTAAAAGTTATACGTTATACGTTATACGTTATACGTTATAGGTTATACGTTATACGTTATACGTTATACGTTATACGTTATACGTTGTACGTTGTACGATGTACGTTATTCGTTATACGTTATACGTTATACGTTATACGTTATACGTTATACGTTATACGTTATACGTTATACGTTATACGTTATACGTTATACATTATACGTTATACGTTATACGTTGTACGTTGTACGTTGTACGTTATACGTTATACATTATACGTTATACGTTATACGTTATATGTTTATCGTTGTAGGTTATACGTTATACGTTATACGTTGTACGTTATACGTTATACGTTGTACGTTGTACGTTATTCGTTATACGTTATACGTTATACGTTATACGTTATACGTTATACGTTATACGTTATATGTTTAACGTTATACATTATACGTTATACGTTATACGTTATATGTTTATCGTTATACGTTATACGTTATAAGTTATACGTTTAACGTTACACGTTATACATTATACTTTATACGTTTAAACGTTATACGTTGTACGTTATAGGTTATACGTTTAACATTATACGTTATACGTTATGCGTTATACGTTATACGTTATATGTTTAACGATATACGTTATACGTTATACGTTATTCGTTATATGTTATACGTTATACGTTATACGTTATACGTTATACGTTATACGTTATACGTTATACGTTATACGTTATACGTTATACGTTATACGTTATACGTTATACGTTATACGTTATACGTTATACGTTATACGTTATACGTTATACGTTATACGTTATACGTTATACGTTATACGTTATACGTTATACGTTATACGTTATACGTTATACGTTATACGTTATACGTTATACGTTATACGTTATACGTTATACGTTATACGTTATACGTTATACGTTATACGTTATACGTTATACGTTATACGTTATACGTTATACGTTATACGTTATACGTTATACGTTATACGTTATACGTTATACGTTATACGTTATACGTTATACGTTATACGTTATACGTTATACGTTATACGTTATACGTTATACGTTATACGTTATACGTTATACGTTATACGTTATACGTTATACGTTATACGTTATACGTTATACGTTATACGTTATACGTTATACGTTATACGTTATACGTTATACGTTATACGTTATACGTTATACGTTATACGTTATACGTTATACGTTATACGTTATACGTTATACGTTATACGTTATACGTTATACGTTATACGTTATACGTTATACGTTATACGTTATACGTTATACGTTATACGTTATACGTTATACGTTATACGTTATACGTTATACGTTATACGTTATACGTTATACGTTATACGTTATACGTTATACGTTATACGTTATACGTTATACGTTATACGTTATACGTTATACGTTATACGTTATACGTTATACGTTATACGTTATACGTTATACGTTATACGTTATACGTTATACGTTATACGTTATACGTTATACGTTATACGTTATACGTTATACGTTATACGTTATACGTTATACGTTATACGTTATACGTTATACGTTATACGTTATACGTTATACGTTATACGTTATACGTTATACGTTATACGTTATACGTTATACGTTATACGTTATACGTTATACGTTATACGTTATACGTTATACGTTATACGTTATACGTTATACGTTATACGTTATACGTTATACGTTATACGTTATACGTTATACGTTATACGTTATACGTTATACGTTATACGTTATACGTTATACGTTATACGTTATACGTTATACGTTATACGTTATACGTTATACGTTATACGTTATACATTGTACGTTATACGTTATACGTTGTACGTTGTACGTTATTCGTTATACGTTATACGTTATACGTTATACGTTATACGTTATACGTTATACGTTATACGTTATATGTTTAACGTTATACATTATACGTTATACGTTATACGTTATATGTTTATCGTTATACGTTATACGTTATACGTTATACGTTATACGTTTAACGTTACACGTTATACATTATACGTTATACGTTATACGTTATATGTTTATCGTTGTAGGTTATACGTTATACGTTATACATTGTACGTTATACGTTATACGTTGTACGTTGTACGTTATTCGTTATACGTTATACGTTATACGTTATACGTTATACGTTATACGTTATACGTTATATGTTTAACGTTATACATTATACGTTATACGTTATACGTTATATGTTTATCGTTATATGTTATACGTTATACGTTATACGTTTAACGTTACACGTTATACATTATACTTTATACGTTTAAACGTTATACGTTGTACGTTATAGGTTATACGTTTAACATTATACGTTATACGTTATGCGTTATACGTTATACGTTGTACGTTGTACTTTGTACGTTATACGTTATACGTTATACGTTATACGTTATACGTTGTACGTTGTACGTTTAACGTTAAAAGTTATACGATATACGTTATACGTTATATGTTTAACGTTATACGTTATACGTTATACGTTTAACGTTATACGTTATACGTTATATGTTTAACGTTAAAAGTTATACGTTATACGTTGTACGTTGTACGTTATTCGTTATACGTTATACGTTATACGTTATACGTTATACGTTATACGTTTTACGTTATACGTTATACGTTATACGTTATACGTTATACGTTATACGTTATACGTTATACGTTATACGTTATACGTTATACGTTATACGTTATACGTTATACGTTATACGTTATACGTTATACGTTATACGTTATACGTTATACGTTATACGTTATACGTTATACGTTATACGTTATACGTTATACGTTATACGTTATACGTTATACGTTATACGTTATACGTTATACGTTATACGTTATACGTTATACGTTATACGTTATACGTTATACGTTATACGTTTAACGTTATACGTTATACGTTATATGTTTAACGTTAAAAGTTATACGTTATACGTTATACGTTATACGTTATACGTTATACGTTGTACGTTATACGTTATACGTTGTACGTTGTACGTTATTCGTTATTCGTTATACGTTATACGTTATACGTTATACGTTATATGTTTAACGTTATACATTATACGTTAAACGTTATACGTTATATGTTTATCGTTATACGTTATACGTTATACGTTATACGTTATACGTTATATGTTATACGTTGTACGTTGTACGTTATATGTTTAACGTTATACGTTATACGTTATACGTTATACGTTATACGTTATACGTTATACGTTATACGTTATACGTTTAACGTTATACGTTATACATTATACGTTTAACGTTATACGTTATACATTATACGTTATACGTCTAAACGTTATACGTTGTACGTTATAGGTTATACGTTTAAGATTATACGTTATACGTTATACGTTATATGTTTATCGTTAAAAGTTATACGTTATACGTTATACGTTATACGTTATACGTTATACGTTATACGTTATACGTTATACGTTGTACGTTGTACGATGTACGTTATTCGTTATACGTTATACGTTATACGTTATACGTTATACGTTATACGTTATACGTTATACGTTATACGTTATACGTTATACGTTATACATTATACGTTATACGTTATACGTTGTACGTTGTACGTTGTACGTTATACGTTATACATTATACGTTATACGTTATACGTTATATGTTTATCGTTGTAGGTTATACGTTATACGTTATACGTTGTACGTTATACGTTATACGTTGTACGTTGTACGTTATTCGTTATACGTTATACGTTATACGTTATACGTTATACGTTATATGTTTAACGTTATACATTATACGTTATACGTTATACGTTATATGTTTATCGTTATACGTTATACGTTATAAGTTATACGTTTAACGTTACACGTTATACATTATACTTTATACGTTTAAACGTTATACGTTGTACGTTATAGGTTATACGTTTAACATTATACGTTATACGTTATGCGTTATACGTTATACGTTATATGTTTAACGACATACGTTATACGTTATACGTTATTCGTTATATGTTATACGTTATACGTTATACGTTATACGTTATACGTTATACGTTATACGTTATACGTTATACGTTATACGTTATACGTTATACGTTATACGTTATACGTTATACGTTATACGTTATACGTTATACGTTATACGTTATACGTTATACGTTATACGTTATACGTTATACGTTATACGTTATACGTTATACGTTATACGTTATACGTTATACGTTATACGTTATACGTTATACGTTATACGTTATACGTTATACGTTATACGTTATACGTTATACGTTATACGTTATACGTTATACGTTATACGTTATACGTTATACGTTATACGTTATACGTTATACGTTATACGTTATACGTTATACGTTATACGTTATACGTTATACGTTATACGTTATACGTTATACGTTATACGTTATACGTTATACGTTATACGTTACACGTTATACGTTACACGTTATACGTTATACGTTATACGTTATACGTTATACGTTATACGTTATACGTTATACGTTATACGTTACACGTTATACGTTATACGTTATACGTTATACGTTATACGTTATACGTTATACGTTATACGTTATACGTTATACGTTATACGTTATACGTTATACGTTATACGTTATACGTTATACGTTATACGTTATACGTTATACGTTATACGTTATACGTTATACGTTATACGTTATACGTTATACGTTATACGTTATACGTTATACGTTATACGTTATACGTTATACGTTATACGTTATACGTTATACGTTATACGTTATACGTTATACGTTATACGTTATACGTTATACGTTATACGTTATACGTTATACGTTATACGTTATACGTTATACGTTATACGTTGTACGTTGTACGTTATATGTTTAACGTTATACGTTATACTTTATACGTTATACGTTATAAGTTATACGTTATACGTTATACGTTATACGTTATACGTTATACGTTATACGTTATACGTTATACGTTATACGTTATACGTTATACGTTATACGTTATACGTTATACGTTATACGTTATACGTTGTACGTTGTACGTTATATGTTTAACGTTATACGTTATACGTTATACGTTATACGTTATACGTGATACGTTTAACGTTATACGTTATACGTTATACGTGATACGTTTAACGTTATACGTTATACATTATACGTTATACGTCTAAACGTTATACGTTGTACGTTATAGGTTATACGTTTAAGATTATACGTTATACGTTATACGTTATACGTTATAAGTTATACGTTATACGTTATACGTTATACGTTATACGTTATACGTTATACGTTATACGTTATACGTTATACGTTATACGTTATACGTTATACGTTATACGTTATACGTTATACGTTATACGTTATACGTTATACGTTATACGTTATACGTTATACGTTATACGTTATACGTTATACGTTATACGTTATACGTTATACGTTATACGTTATACGTTATACGTTATACGTTATACGTTATACGTTATACGTTATACGTTATACGTTATACGTTATACGTTATACGTTATACGTTATACGTTATACGTTATACGTTATACGTTATACGTTATACGTTATACGTTATACGTTATACGTTATACGTTATACGTTATACGTTATACGTTATACGTTATACGTTATACGTTATACGTTATACGTTATACGTTATACGTTATACGTTATACGTTATACGTTATACGTTATACGTTATACGTTATACGTTATACGTTATACGTTATACGTTATACGTTATACGTTATACGTTATACGTTATACGTTATACGTTATACGTTATACGTTATACGTTATACGTTATACGTTATACGTTATACGTTATACGTTATACGTTATACGTTATACGTTATACGTTATACGTTATACGTTATACGTTATACGTTATACGTTATACGTTATACGTTATACGTTATACGTTATACGTTATACGTTATACGTTATACGTTATACGTTATACGTTATACGTTATACGTTATACGTTATACGTTATACGTTATACGTTATACGTTATACGTTATACGTTATACGTTATACGTTATACGTTATACGTTATACGTTATACGTTATACGTTATACGTTATACGTTATACGTTATACGTTATACGTTATACGTTATACGTTATACGTTATACGTTATACGTTATACGTTATACGTTATTCGTTATACGTTATACGTTATACGTTATACGTTATACGTTATACGTTATACGTTATACGTTATACGTTATACGTTATACGTTATACGTTATACGTTATACGTTATACGTTATACGTTATACGTTATACGTTATATGTTTATCGTTGTAGGTTATACGTTATACGTTATACATTGTACGTTATACGTTATACGTTGTACGTTGTACGTTATTCGTTATACGTTATACGTTATACGTTATACGTTATACGTTATACGTTATACGTTATACGTTATACGTTATATGTTTAACGTTATACATTATACGTTATACGTTATACGTTATATGTTTATCGTTATACGTTATACGTTATACGTTATACGTTTAACGTTACTCGTTATACATTATACTTTATACGTTTAAACGTTATACGTTGTACGTTATAGGTTATACGTTTAACATTATACGTTATACGTTATACGTTATACGTTATACGTTATACGTTATACGTTATATGTTTAACGTTATACGTTATACGTTATACGTTATACGTTATACGTTATACGTTATACGTTATACGTTATACGTTATACGTTATACGTTATACGTTATACGTTATACGTTATACGTTATACGTTATACGTTATACGTTATACGTTATACGTTATACGTTGTACGTTGTACGTTATATGTTTAACGTTATACGTTATACTTTATACGTTATACGTTATAAGTTATACGTTATACGTTATACGTTATACGTTATACGTTATACGTTATACGTTATACGTTATACGTTATACGTTATACGTTATACGTTATACGTTATACGTTATACGTTATACGTTATACGTTATACGTTATACGTTATACGTTATACGTTATACGTTATACGTTATATGTTTATCGTTGTAGGTTATACGTTATACGTTATACATTGTACGTTATACGTTATACGTTGTACGTTGTACGTTATTCGTTATACGTTATACGTTATACGTTATACGTTATACGTTATACGTTATACGTTATACGTTATACGTTATACGTTATATGTTTAACGTTATACATTATACGTTATACGTTATACGTTATATGTTTATCGTTATACGTTATACGTTATACGTTATACGTTTAACGTTACTCGTTATACATTATACTTTATACGTTTAAACGTTATACGTTGTACGTTATAGGTTATACGTTTAACATTATACGTTATACGTTATACGTTATACGTTATACGTTATACGTTATACGTTATATGTTTAACGTTATACGTTATACGTTATACGTTATACGTTATACGTTATACGTTATACGTTATACGTTATACGTTATACGTTATACGTTATACGTTATACGTTATACGTTATACGTTATACGTTATACGTTATACGTTATACGTTATACGTTATACGTTGTACGTTGTACGTTATATGTTTAACGTTATACGTTATACTTTATACGTTATACGTTATAAGTTATACGTTATACGTTATACGTTATACGTTATACGTTATACGTTATACGTTATACGTTATACGTTATACGTTATACGTTATACGTTATACGTTATACGTTATACGTTATACGTTATACGTTGTACGTTGTACGTTATATGTTTAACGTTATACGTTATACGTTATACGTTATACGTTATACGTGATAAGTTTAACGTTATACGTTATACGTTATACGTGATACGTTTAACGTTATACGTTATACATTATACGTTATACGTCTAAACGTTATACGTTGTACGTTATAGGTTATACGTTTAAGATTATACGTTATACGTTATACGTTATACGTTATACGTTATACGTTATACGTTATACGTTATACGTTATACGTTATACGTTATACGTTATACGTTATACGTTATACGTTATACGTTATACGTTATACGTTATACGTTGTACGTTGTACGTTATATGTTTAACGTTATACGTTATACTTTATACGTTATACGTTATAAGTTATACGTTATACGTTATACGTTATACGTTATACGTTATACGTTATACGTTATACGTTATACGTTATACGTTATACGTTATACGTTATACGTTATACGTTATACGTTATACGTTATACGTTGTACGTTGTACGTTATATGTTTAACGTTATACGTTATACGTTATACGTTATACGTTATACGTGATAAGTTTAACGTTATACGTTATACGTTATACGTGATACGTTTAACGTTATACGTTATACATTATACGTTATACGTCTAAACGTTATACGTTGTACGTTATAGGTTATACGTTTAAGATTATACGTTATACGTTATACGTTATACGTTATACGTTATACGTTATACGTTATACGTTATACGTTATACGTTATACGTTATACGTTATACGTTATACGTTATACGTTATACGTTATACGTTATACGTTATACGTTATACGTTATACGTTATACGTTATACGTTATACGTTATACGTTATACGTTATACGTTATACGTTATACGTTATACGTTATACGTTATACGTTATACGTTATACGTTATACGTTATACGTTATACGTTATACGTTATACGTTATACGTTATACGTTATACGTTATACGTTATACGTTATACGTTATACGTTATACGTTATACGTTATACGTTATACGTTATACGTTATACGTTATACGTTATACGTTATACGTTATACGTTATACGTTATACGTTATACGTTATACGTTATACGTTATACGTTATACGTTATACGTTATACGTTATACGTTATACGTTATACGTTATACGTTATACGTTATACGTTATACGTTATACGTTATACGTTATACGTTATACGTTATACGTTATACGTTATACGTTATACGTTATACGTTATACGTTATACGTTATACGTTATACGTTATACGTTATACGTTATACGTTATACGTTATACGTTATACGTTATACGTTATACGTTATACGTTATACGTTATACGTTATACGTTATACGTTATACGTTATACGTTATACGTTATACGTTATACGTTATACGTTATACGTTATACGTTATACGTTATACGTTATACGTTATACGTTATACGTTATACGTTATACGTTATACGTTATACGTTATACGTTATACGTTATACGTTATACGTTATACGTTATACGTTATACGTTATACGTTATACGTTATACGTTATACGTTATACGTTATACGTTATACGTTATACGTTATACGTTATACGTTATACGTTATACGTTATACGTTATACGTTATACGTTATACGTTATACGTTATACGTTATACGTTATACGTTATACGTTATACGTTATATGTTTATCGTTGTAGGTTATACGTTATACGTTATACATTGTACGTTATACGTTATACGTTGTACGTTGTACGTTATTCGTTATACGTTATACGTTATACGTTATACGTTATACGTTATACGTTATACGTTATACGTTATACGTTATATGTTTAACGTTATACATTATACGTTATACGTTATACGTTATATGTTTATCGTTATACGTTATACGTTATACGTTATACGTTTAACGTTACACGTTATACATTATACTTTATACGTTTAAACGTTATACGTTGTACGTTATAGGTTATACGTTTAACATTATACGTTATACGTTATACGTTATACGTTATACGTTATACGTTATACGTTATACGTTATACGTTATACGTTATATGTTTAACGTTATACATTATACGTTATACGTTATACGTTATATGTTTATCGTTATACGTTATACGTAATACGTTATACGTTTAACGTTACACGTTATACATTATACTTTATACGTTTAAACGTTATACGTTGTACGTTATAGGTTATACGTTTAACATTATACGTTATACGTTATGCGTTATACGTTATACGTTGTACGTTGTACTTTGTACGTTATACGTTATACGTTATACGTTATACGTTATACGTTGTACGTTGTACGTTTAACGTTAAAAGTTATACGATATACGTTATACGTTATATGTTTAACGTTATACGTTATACGTTATACGTTTAACGTTATACGTTATACGTTATATGTTTAACGTTAAAAGCTATACGTTATACGTTAAAAGTTATACGTTATTCGTTATACGTTATACGTTATACGTTATACGTTATACGTTATACGTTATACGTTTTACGGTATACGTTATACGTTATACGTTATACGTTATACGTTATACGTTATACGTTATACGTTATACGTTATACGTTATACGTTATACGTTATACGTTATACGTTATACGTTATACGTTATACGTTATACGTTATACGTTATACGTTATACGTTATACGTTATACGTTATACGTTATACGTTATACGTTATACGTTATACGTTATACGTTATACGTTATACGTTATACGTTATACGTTATACGTTATACGTTATACGTTATACGTTATACGTTATACGTTATACGTTATACGTTATACGTTATACGTTATACGTTATACGTTATACGTTATACGTTATACGTTTAACGTTATACGTTATACGTTATATGTTTAACGTTAAAAGTTATACGTTATACGTTATACGTTATACGTTATACGTTATACGTTGTACGTTATACGTTATACGTTGTACGTTGTACGTTATTCGTTATTCGTTATACGTTATACGTTATACGTTATACGTTATATGTTTAACGTTATACATTATACGTTAAACGTTATACGTTATATGTTTATCGTTATACGTTATACGTTATACGTTATACGTTATACGTTATACGTTATACGTTATACGTTATACGTTGTACGTTGTACGTTATATGTTTAACGTTATACGTTATACGTTATACGTTATACGTTATACGTTATACGTTATACGTTATACGTTTAACGTTATACGTTATACGTTATACATTATACGTTTAACGTTATACGTTATACATTATACGTTATACGTCTAAACGTTATACGTTGTACGTTATAGGTTATACGTTTAAGATTATACGTTATACGTTATATGTTTATCGTTAAAAGTTATACGTTATACGTTATACGTTATACGTTATACGTTATACGTTATACGTTATACGTTATACGTTATACGTTGTACGTTGTACGTTGTACGTTATACGTTATACATTATACGTTATACGTTATACGTTATATGTTTATCGTTGTAGGTTATACGTTATACGTTATACGTTATACGTTATACGTTATACGTTATACGTTATATGTTTAACGTTATACATTATACGTTATACGTTATACGTTATATGTTTATCGTTATACGTTATACGTTTAACGTTACACGTTATACATTATACTTTATACGTTTAAACGTTATACGTTGTACGTTATAGGTTATACGTTTAACATTATACGTTATACGTTATGCGTTATACGTTATACGTTATATGTTTAAACGATATACGTTATACGTTATACGTTATTCGTTATATGTTTATACGTTTATACGTTATACGTTATACGTTATACGTTATACGTTATACGTTATACGTTATACGTTATACGTTATACGTTATACGTTATACGTTATACGTTATACGTTATACGTTATACGTTATACGTTATACGTTATACGTTATACGTTATACGTTATACGTTATACGTTATACGTTATACGTTATACGTTATACGTTATACGTTAGTTATACGTTATACGTTATACGTTATACGTTATACGTTATACGTTATACGTTATACGTTATACGTTATACGTTATACGTTATACGTTTATACGTTATACGTTATACGTTATACGTTATACGTTATACGTTATACGTTATACGTTATACGTTATACGTTATACGTTATACGTTATACGTTATACGTTATACGTTATACGTTATACGTTATACGTTATACGTTTATACGTTATACGTTATACGTTATACGTTATACGTTATACGTTATACGTTATACGTTATACGTTATACGTTATACGTTTATACGTTATACGTTATACGTTTATACGTTATACGTTATACGTTATACGTTATACGTTATACGTTATACGTTATACGTTATACGTTATACGTTATACGTTATACGTTATACGTTATACGTTATACGTTATACGTTATACGTTATACGTTATACGTTATACGTTTATACGTTATACGTTATACGTTATACGTTATACGTTATACGTTATACGTTATACGTTATACGTTATACGTTATACGTTATACGTTATACGTTTATACGTTTATACGTTATACGTTATACGTTATACGTTATACGTTATACGTTATACGTTATACGTTATACGTTATACGTTATACGTTATACGTTATACGTTATACGTTATACGTTATACGTTATACGTTTATACGTTATACGTTATACGTTATACGTTATACGTTATACGTTATACGTTATACGTTATACGTTATACGTTATACGTTATACGTTATACGTTATACGTTATACGTTATACGTTATACGTTATACGTTATACGTTATACGTTATACGTTATACGTTATACGTTATACGTTATACGTTATACGTTATACGTTATACGTTATACGTTATACGTTATACGTTATACGTTATACGTTGTACGTTGTACGTTATATGTTTAACGTTATACGTTATACGTTATACGTTATACGTTATACGTTATACGTTATACGTTATACGTTATACGTTATACGTTATACGTTATACGTTATACGTTATACGTTATACGTTATACGTTATACGTTGTACGTTGTACGTTATATGTTTAACGTTATACGTTATACTTTATACGTTATACGTTATAAGTTTATACGTTATACGTTATACGTTATACGTTATACGTTATACGTTATACGTTATACGTTATACGTTATACGTTATACGTTATACGTTATACGTTTATACGTTATACGTTGTACGTTGTACGTTATATGTTTAACGTTATACGTTATACGTTATACGTTATACGTTATACGTGATACGTTTAACGTTATACGTTATACGTTATACGTGATACGTTTAACGTTATACGTTATACATTATACGTTATACGTCTAAACGTTATACGTTGTACGTTATAGGTTATACGTTTAAGATTATACGTTATACGTTATACGTTTAACGTTATACGTTATACATTATACGTTATACGTCTAAACGTTATACGTTGTACGTTATACGTTATACGTTACGTTATACGTTATACGTTATACGTTATACGTTATACGTTATACGTTATACGTTATACGTTATACGTTATACGTTATACGTTATACGTTATACGTTATACGTTATACGTTATACGTTATACGTTATACGTTATACGTTATACGTTATACGTTATACGTTTATACGTTATACGTTATACGTTATACGTTATACGTTATACGTTATACGTTATACGTTATACGTTATACGTTATACGTTATACGTTTATACGTTATTACGTTATACGTTATACGTTATACGTTATACGTTATACGTTATACGTTATACGTTATACGTTATACGTTATACGTTATACGTTATACGTTATACGTTATACGTTTAAACGTTATACGTTATACGTTATACGTTATACGTTATATGTTATACGTTATACGTTATACGTTATACGTTATACGTTATACGTTATACGTTATACGTTATACGTTATACGTTATACGTTATACGTTATACGTTATACGTTATACGTTATACGTTATACGTTATACGTTATACGTTATACGTTATACGTTATACGTTATACGTTATACGTTATACGTTATACGTTTATACGTTATACGTTATACGTTATACGTTATTACGTTATACGTTATACGTTATACGTTATACGTTATACGTTATACGTTATACGTTTATACGTTATACGTTATACGTTTATACGTTATACGTTATACGTTATACGTTATACGTTATACGTTATACGTTATACGTTATACGTTATACGTTTATACGTTATACGTTATACGTTATACGTTATACGTTATACGTTATACGTTATACGTTATACGTTTACGTATACGTTATACGTTATACGTTACGTTATACGTTATACGTTGTACGTTGTACGTTATATGGTTTAACGTTATACGTTATACGTTATACGTTATACGTTATAAGTTATACGTTATACGTTATACGTTATACGTTATACGTTATACGTTTATACGTTATACGTTATACGTTATACGTTTATACGTTATACGTTATACGTTATACGTTATACGTTATACGTTATACGTTTACGTTGTACGTTATATGTTTAACGTTATACGTTATACGTTATACGTTATACGTTATACGTGATACGTTTAACGTTATACGTTATACGTTATACGTTATACGTGATACGTTTAACGTTATACGTTATACATTATACGTTATACGTCTAAACGTTATACGTTGTACGTTATAGGTTATACGTTTAAGATTATACGTTATACGTTATACGTTATACGTTATACGTTATACGTTATACGTTATACGTTTAACGTTATACGTTATACGTTTAACGTTATACGTTATACGTTATATGTTTAACGTTAAAAGTTATACGTTATACGTTATACGTTATACGTTATACGTTATACGTTGTACGTTATACCGTTATACGTTGTACGTTGTACGTTATTCGTTATACGTTATACGTTATACGTTATATGTTTAACGTTATACATTATACGTTATACGTTATACGTTATATGTTATACGTTACGTTATACGTTATACGTTATACGTTTAAACGTTATACGTTATACGTTATACGTTATACGTTATACGTTATACGTTATACGTTATACGTTATACGTTATACGTTATACGTTATACGTTATACGTTATACGTTATACGTTATACGTTCTACGTTATACGTTATACGTTATACGTTATACGTTATACGTTATACGTTATACGTTATACGTTATACGTTATACGTTATACGTTGTACGTTATACGTTATATGTTTAACGTTATACGTTATACGTTATACGTTATACGTTTAACGTTATACGTTATACATTATACGTTATACGTTTAAACGTTATACGTTGTACGTTATAGGTTATACGTTTAAGATTATACGTTATACGTTATACGTTATACGTTTAACGTTATACGTTATACGTTATATGTTTAACGTTAACAGTTTATACATTATACGTTATACGTTATACGTTATACGTTATACGTTATACGTTATACGTTATACGTTATACGTTTATACGTTATACGTTATACGTTATACGTTATACGTTATACGTTATACGTTATACGTTGTACGTTATACGTTATACGTTATACGTTATACGTTATACGTTATACGTTATACGTTATACGTTATACGTTGTACGTTGTACGTTATACGTCTAAACGTTATACGTTATACGTTATACGTTATACGTTATACGTTATACGTTTAACGTTATACGTTATACATTATACGTTATACGTCTAAACGTTATACGTTGTACGTTATAGGTTATACGTTTAAGATTATACGTTATACGTTATACGTTATACGTTATACGTTATACGTTATACGTTATACGTTATACGTTATACGTTATACGTTATACGTTATACGTTATACGTTATACGTTATACGTTGTACGTTATACGTTATACGTTATACGTTATACGTTATACGTTATACGTTATACGTTATACGTTGTTCGTTATACTTTGTACGTTATACGTTATACGTTATACGTTATACGTTATACGTTATACGTTATACGTTATACGTTATACGTTATACGTTATACGTTATACGTTATACGTTATACGTTATACGTTATACGTTATACGTTTAAACGTTATACGTTATACGTTTAACGTTATACGTTATACGTTTAAACGTTATACGTTATACGTTTAAACGTTATACGTTATACGTTTAACGTTATACGTTATACGTTGTACGTTGTACGTTATTCGTTATACGTTATACGTTATACGTTATACGTTATACGTTATATGTTTAACGTTATACATTATACGTTATACGTTATACGTTATATGTTTATCGTTATACGTTATACGTTATACGTTATACGTTATACGTTATACGTTATACGTTATACGTTATACGTTATACGTTATACGTTATACGTTATACGTTATACGTTATACGTTATACGTTATACGTTATACGTTATACGTTATACGTTATAACGTTATACGTTATACGTTATACGTTATACGTTATACGTTATACGTTATACGTTATACGTTATACGTTATACGTTACACGTTATACGTTATACGTTATACGTTATACGTTATACGTTATACGTTATACGTTATACGTTATACGTTATACGTTATACGTTATACGTTATACGTTGTACGTTGTACGTTATACGTTATACGTTATACGTTATACGTTATACGTTATACGTTATACGTTATACGTTGTACGTTGTACGATGTACGTTATTCGTTATACGTTATACGTTTATACGTTATACGTTATACGTTATACGTTATACGTTATACGTTATACGTTATACGTTATACGTTATACATTATACGTTATACGTTATACGTTGTACGTTGTACGTTGTACGTTATACGTTATACATTATACGTTATACGTTATACGTTATATGTTTATCGTTGTAGGTTATACGTTATACGTTATACGTTGTACGTTATACGTTATACGTTGTACGTTGTACGTTATTCGTTATACGTTATACGTTATACGTTATACGTTATACGTTATATGTTTAACGTTATACATTATACGTTATACGTTATACGTTATATGTTTATCGTTATACGTTATACGTTATAAGTTATACGTTTAACGTTACACGTTATACATTATACTTTATACGTTTAAACGTTATACGTTGTACGTTATATGTTATACGTTTAACATTATACGTTATACGTTATGCGTTATACGTTATACGTTATATGTTTAACGATATACGTTATACGTTATACGTTATTCGTTATATGTTATACGTTATACGTTATACGTTATACGTTATACTTATACGTTATACGTTATACGTTATACGTTATACGTTATACGTTATACGTTATACGTTATACGTTATACGTTATACGTTATACGTTATACGTTATACGTTATACGTTATACGTTATAAGTTATACGTTTAACGTTACACGTTATACATTATACTTTATACGTTTAAACGTTATACGTTGTACGTTATATGTTATACGTTTAACATTATACGTTATACGTTATGCGTTATACGTTATACGTTATATGTTTAACGATATACGTTATACGTTATACGTTATTCGTTATATGTTATACGTTATACGTTATACGTTATACGTGATACGTTTAACGTTATACGTTATACATTATACGTTATACGTCTAAACGTTATACGTTGTACGTTATAGGTTATACGTTTAAGATTATACGTTATACGTTATACGTTATACGTTATACGTTATACGTTATACGTTATACGTTATACGTTATACGTTATACGTTATACGTTATACGTTATACGTTATACGTTATACGTTATACCGTTATACGTTTATACGTTATACGTTATACGTTATACGTTATACGTTATACGTTATACGTTATACGTTTAACGTTATACGTTATACGTTTAACGTTATACGTTATACTTTATATGTTTAACGTTAAAAGTTATACGTTATACGTTATACGTTATACGTTATACGTTGTACGTTATACGTTATACGTTGTACGTTGTACGTTATTCGTTATACGTTATACGTTATACGTTATACGTTATACGTTATACGTTATACGTTGTACGTTGTACGTTATATGTTTAACGTTATACGTTATACGTTATACGTTATACGTTATACGTTTAACGTTATACGTTATACATTATACGTTATACGTCTAAACGTTATACGTTGTACGTTATAGGTTATACGTTTAAGATTATACGTTATACGTTATACGTTATACGTTATACGTTATACGTTATACGTTATACGTTATACGTTATACGTTATACGTTATACGTTATACGTTATACGTTATACGTTATACGTTATACGTTATACGTTATACGTTGTACGTTATACGTTATACGTTATACGTTATACGTTATACGTTATACGTTATACGTTATACGTTGTTCGTTATACTTTGTACGACGTTATACGTTATACGTTATACGTTATACGTTATACGTTATAAGTTATACGTTATACGTTATACGTTATACGTTATACGTTATACGTTATACGTTATACGTTATACGTTATACGTTATACGTTATACGTTTAACGTTATACGTTATACGTTTAACGTTATACGTTATACGTTATATGTTTAACGTTAAAAGTTATACGTTATACGTTATACGTTATACGTTATACGTTGTACGTTATACGTTATACGTTGTACGTTGTACGTTATACGTTATACGTTATACGTTATACGTTATACGTTATACGTTATATGTTTAACGTTATACATTATACGTTATACGTTATACGTTATATGTTTATCGTTATACGTTATACGTTATACGTTATACGTTATACGTTATACGTTATACGTTATACGTTATACGTTATACGTTAAAAGTTATACGTTATACGTTATACGTTATACGTTATACGTTGTACGTTATACGTTATACGTTGTACGTTGTACGTTATTCGTTATACGTTATACGTTATACGTTATACGTTATACGTTATATGTTTAACGTTATACATTATACGTTATACGTTATACGTTATATGTTTATCGTTATACGTTATACGTTATACGTTATACGTTATACGTTATACGTTATACGTTATACGTTATACGTTATACGTTATACGTTATACGTTATACGTTATACGTTATACGTTATACGTTATACGTTATACGTTATACGTTATACGTTATACGTTATACGTTATACGTTATACGTTATACGTTATACGTTATACGTTATACGTTATACGTTATACGTTATACGTTATACGTTATACGTTATACGTTATACGTTATACGTTATTCGTTATACGTTATACGTTATACGTTATACGTTATACGTTACACGTTATACGTTATACGTTATACGTTATACGTTATACGTTATACGTTATACGTTATACGTTATACGTTATACGTTATACGTTATACGTTGTACGTTGTACGTTATATGTTTAACGTTATACGTTATACGTTATACGTTATACGTTATACGTTATACGTTATACGTTATACGTTATACGTTATACGTTATACGTTATACGTTATACGTTATACGTTTAACGTTATACGTTATACATTATACGTTATACGTCTAAACGTTATACGTTGTACGTTATAGGTTATACGTTTAAGATTATACGTTATACGTTATACGTTATACGTTTAACGTTATACGTTATACGTTATATGTTTAACGTTAAAAGTTATACGTTATACGTTATACGTTATACGTTATACGTTATATGTTTATCGTTAAAAGTTATACGTTATACGTTATACATTATACGTTATACGTTATACGTTATACGTTATACGTTGTACGTTATACGTTGTACGTTGTACGATGTACGTTATTCGTTATACGTTATACGTTATACGTTATACGTTATACGTTATACGTTATACGTTATACGTTATACGTTATACGTTATACGTTATACGTTATACATTATACGTTATACGTTATACGTTGTACGTTGTACGTTGTACGTTGTACGTTATACGTTATACGTTATACGTTATACGTTATACGTTATACGTTATACGTTATACGTTATACGTTATACGTTACACGTTATACGTTATACGTTATACGTTATACGTTATACGTTATACGTTATACGTTATACGTTATACGTTATACGTTATACGTTATACGTTATACGTTATACGTTGTACGTTGTACGTTATATGTTTAACGTTATACGTTATACGTTATACGTTATACGTTATACGTTATACGTTATACGTTATACGTTATACGTTTAACGTTATACGTTATACATTATACGTTATACGTCTAAACGTTATACGTTGTACGTTATAGGTTATACGTTTAAGATTATACGTTATACGTTATACGTTATACGTTTAACGTTATACGTTATACGTTATATGTTTAACGTTAAAAGTTATACGTTATACGTTATACGTTATACGTTATACGTTATATGTTTATCGTTAAAAGTTATACGTTATACGTTATACGTTATACGTTATACGTTATACGTTATACGTTATACGTTATACGTTATACGTTATACGTTGTACGTTATACGTTGTACGTTGTACGATGTACGTTATTCGTTATACGTTATACGTTATACGTTATACGTTATACGTTATTCGTTATACGTTATACGTTATACGTTATACGTTATACGTTATATGTTTAACGTTATACATTATACGTTATACGTTATACGTTATATGTTTATCGTTATACGTTATACGTTATACGTTATACGTTATACGTTATACGTTATACGTTATACGTTATACGTTAAAAGTTATACGTTATACGTTATACGTTATACGTTATACGTTGTACGTTATACGTTATACGTTGTACGTTGTACGTTATTCGTTATACGTTATACGTTATACGTTATACGTTATACGTTATATGTTTAACGTTATACATTATACGTTATACGTTATACGTCAGATGTGTATCGTTATACGTTATACGTTATACGTTATACGTTATACGTTATACGTTATACGTTATACGTTATACGTTATACGTTATACGTTATACGTTATACGTTATACGTTATACGTTATACGTTATACGTTATACGTTATACGTTATACGTTATACGTTATACGTTATACGTTATACGTTATACGTTATACGTTATACGTTATACGTTATACGTTATACGTTATACGTTATACGTTATACGTTATACGTTATACGTTATACGTTATACGTTATACGTTATACGTTATACGTTATACGTTATACGTTATACGTTATACGTTACACGTTATACGTTATACGTTATACGTTATACGTTATACGTTATACGTTATACGTTATACGTTATACGTTATACGTTATACGTTATACGTTATACGTTGTACGTTGTACGTTATATGTTTAACGTTATACGTTATACGTTATACGTTATACGTTATACGTTATACGTTATACGTTATACGTTATACGTTATACGTTATACGTTTAACGTTATACGTTATACATTATACGTTATACGTCTAAACGTTATACGTTGTACGTTATAGGTTATACGTTTAAGATTATACGTTATACGTTATACGTTTAACGTTATACGTTATACGTTATATGTTTAACGTTAAAAGTTATACGTTATACGTTATACGTTATACGTTATACGTTATATGTTTATCGTTAAAAGTTATACGTTATACGTTATACGTTATACGTTATACGTTATACGTTATACGTTATACGTTGTACGTTATACGTTGTACGTTGTACGATGTACGTTATTCGTTATACGTTATACGTTATACGTTATACGTTATACGTTATACGTTATACGTTATACGTTATACGTTATACGTTATACGTTATACATTATACGTTATACGTTATACGTTGTACGTTGTACGTTGTACGTTATACGTTATACATTATACGTTATACGTTATACGTTATATGTTTATCGTTGTAGGTTATACGTTATACGTTATACGTTGTACGTTATACGTTATACGTTGTACGTTATACGTTATTCGTTATACGTTATACGTTATACGTTATACGTTATACGTTATATGTTTAACGTTATACATTATACGTTATACGTTATACGTTATATGTTTATCGTTATACGTTATACGTTATAAGTTATACGTTTAACGTTACACGTTATACATTATACTTTATACGTTTAAACGTTATACGTTGTACGTTATAGGTTATACGTTTAACATTATACGTTATACGTTATGCGTTATACGTTATACGATATATGTTTAACGATATACGTTATACGTTATACGTTATTCGTTATATGTTATACGTTATACGTTATACGTTATACGTTATACGTTATACGTTATACGTTATACGTTATACGTTATACGTTATACGTTATACGTTATACGTTATACGTTATACGTTATACGTTATACGTTATACGTTATACGTTATACGTTATACGTTATACGTTATACGTTATACGTTATACGTTATACGTTATACGTTATACGTTATACGTTATACGTTATACGTTATACGTTATACGTTATACGTTATACGTTATACGTTATACGTTATACGTTATACGTTATACGTTATACGTTATACGTTATACGTTATACGTTATACGTTATACGTTATACGTTATACGTTATACGTTATACGTTATACGTTATACGTTATACGTTATACGTTATACGTTATACGTTATACGTTATACGTTATACGTTATACGTTATACGTTATACGTTATACGTTATACGTTATACGTTATACGTTATACGTTATACGTTATACGTTATACGTTATACGTTATACGTTATACGTTATACGTTATACGTTATACGTTATACGTTATACGTTATACGTTATACGTTATACGTTATACGTTATACGTTATACGTTATACGTTATACGTTATACGTTATACGTTATACGTTATACGTTATACGTTATACGTTATACGTTATACGTTATACGTTATACGTTATACGTTATACGTTATACGTTATACGTTATACGTTATACGTTATACGTTATACGTTATACGTTATACGTTATACGTTATACGTTATACGTTATACGTTATACGTTGTACGTTGTACGTTATATGTTTAACGTTATACGTTATACGTTATACGTTATACGTTATACGTTATACGTTATACGTTATACGTTATACGTTATACGTTATACGTTATACGTTATACGTTATACGTTATACGTTATACGTTATACGTTATACGTTATACGTTATACGTTATACGTTATACGTTATACGTTATACGTTATACGTTGTACGTTGTACGTTATATGTTTAACGTTATACGTTATACGTTATACGTTATACGTTATACGTGATACGTTTAACGTTATACGTTATACGTTATACGTTATACGTTTAACGTTATACGTTATACGTTTAACGTTATACGTTATACGTTATATGTTTAACGTTAAAAGTTATACGTTATACGTTATACGTTATACGTTATACGTTATACGTTGTACGTTATACGTTATACGTTGTACGTTGTACGTTATTCGTTATACGTTATACGTTATACGTTATATGTTTAACGTTATACATTATACGTTATACGTTATACGTTATATGTTATACGTTATACGTTATACGTTATACGTTATACGTTATACGTTATACGTTATACGTTATACGTTATACGTTATACGTTATACGTTATACGTTATACGTTATACGTTATACGTTATACGTTATACGTTATACGTTATACGTTATACGTTATACGTTATACGTTATACGTTATACGTTATACGTTATACGTTCTACGTTATACGTTATACGTTATACGTTATACGTTATACGTTATACGTTATACGTTATACGTTATACGTTATACGTTATACGTTGTACGTTGTACGTTATATGTTTAACGTTATACGTTATACGTTATACGTTATACGTTTAACGTTATACGTTATACATTATACGTTATACGTCTAAACGTTATACGTTGTACGTTATAGGTTATACGTTTAAGATTATACGTTATACGTTATACGTTATACGTTTAACGTTATACGTTATACGTTATATGTTTAACGTTAACAGTTATACATTATACGTTATACGTTATACGTTATACGTTATACGTTATACGTTATACGTTATACGTTATACGTTATACGTTATACGTTATACGTTATACGTTATACGTTATACGTTATACGTTGTACGTTATACGTTATACGTTATACGTTATACGTTATACGTTATACGTTATACGTTATACGTTATACGTTATACGTTATACGTTATACGTTATACGTTATACGTTATACGTTATACGTTATACGTTATACGTTATACGTTATACGTTATACGTTATACGTTATACGTTATACGTTATACGTTATACGTTCTACGTTATACGTTATACGTTATACGTTATACGTTATACGTTATACGTTATACGTTATACGTTATACGTTATACGTTATACGTTGTACGTTGTACGTTATATGTTTAACGTTATACGTTATACGTTATACGTTATACGTTTAACGTTATACGTTATACATTATACGTTATACGTCTAAACGTTATACGTTGTACGTTATAGGTTATACGTTTAAGATTATACGTTATACGTTATACGTTATACGTTTAACGTTATACGTTATACGTTATATGTTTAACGTTAACAGTTATACATTATACGTTATACGTTATACGTTATACGTTATACGTTATACGTTATACGTTATACGTTATACGTTATACGTTATACGTTATACGTTATACGTTATACGTTATACGTTATACGTTGTACGTTATACGTTATACGTTATACGTTATACGTTATACGTTATACGTTATACGTTATACGTTATACGTTATACGTTGTACGTTATACGTTATACGTTGTACGTTGTACGTTATTCGTTATACGTTATACGTTATACGTTATATGTTTAACGTTATACATTATACGTTATACGTTATACGTTATATGTTATACGTTATACGTTATACGTTATACGTTATACGTTATACGTTATACGTTATACGTTATACGTTATACGTTATACGTTATACGTTATACGTTATACGTTATACGTTATACGTTATACGTTATACGTTATACGTTATACGTTATACGTTATACGTTATACGTTATACGTTATACGTTCTACGTTATACGTTATACGTTATACGTTATACGTTATACGTTATACGTTATACGTTATACGTTATACGTTATACGTTATACGTTGTACGTTGTACGTTATATGTTTAACGTTATACGTTATACGTTATACGTTATACGTTTAACGTTATACGTTATACATTATACGTTATACGTCTAAACGTTATACGTTGTACGTTATAGGTTATACGTTTAAGATTATACGTTATACGTTATACGTTATACGTTTAACGTTATACGTTATACGTTATATGTTTAACGTTAACAGTTATACATTATACGTTATACGTTATACGTTATACGTTATACGTTATACGTTATACGTTATACGTTATACGTTATACGTTATACGTTATACGTTATACGTTATACGTTATACGTTATACGTTGTACGTTATACGTTATACGTTATACGTTATACGTTATACGTTATACGTTATACGTTATACGTTATACGTTGTACGTTGTACGTTATATGTTTAACGTTATACGTTATACGTTATACGTTATACGTTATACGTTATACGTTTAACGTTATACGTTATACATTATACGTTATACGTCTAAACGTTATACGTTGTACGTTATAGGTTATACGTTTAAGATTATACGTTATACGTTATACGTTATACGTTATACGTTATACGTTATACGTTATACGTTATACGTTATACGTTATACGTTATACGTTATACGTTATACGTTGTACGTTATACGTTATACGTTATACGTTATACGTTATACGTTATACGTTATACGTTATACGTTGTTCGTTATACTTTGTACGTTATACGTTATACGTTATACGTTATACGTTATACGTTATACGTTATACGTTATACGTTATACGTTATACGTTATACGTTATACGTTATACGTTATACGTTATACGTTATACGTTATACGTTTAACGTTATACGTTATACGTTTAACGTTATACGTTATACGTTATATGTTTAACGTTAAAAGTTATACGTTATACGTTATACGTTATACGTTATACGTTGTACGTTATACGTTATACGTTGTACGTTGTACGTTATTCGTTATACGTTATACGTTATACGTTATACGTTATACGTTATATGTTTAACGTTATACATTATACGTTATACGTTATACGTTATATGTTTATCGTTATACGTTATACGTTATACGTTATACGTTATACGTTATACGTTATACGTTATACGTTATACGTTATACGTTATACGTTATACGTTATACGTTATACGTTATACGTTATACGTTATACGTTATACGTTATACGTTATACGTTATACGTTATACGTTATACGTTATACGTTATACGTTATACGTTATACGTTATACGTTATACGTTATACGTTATACGTTATACGTTATACGTTACACGTTATACGTTATACGTTATACGTTATACGTTATACGTTATACGTTATACGTTATACGCTATACGTTATACGTTATACGTTATACGTTATACGTTATACGTTGTACGTTGTACGTTATACGTTATACGTTATACGTTATACGTTATACGTTATACGTTATACGTTATACGTTGTACGTTGTACGATGTACGTTATTCGTTATACGTTATACGTTATACGTTATACGTTATACGTTATACGTTATACGTTATACGTTATACGTTATACGTTATACGTTATACGTTATACGTTATACATTATACGTTATACGTTATACGTTGTACGTTGTACGTTGTACGTTATACGTTATACATTATACGTTATACGTTATACGTTATATGTTTATCGTTGTAGGTTATACGTTATACGTTGTACGTTATACGTTATACGTTGTACGTTGTACGTTATTCGTTATACGTTATACGTTATACGTTATACGTTATACGTTATATGTTTAACGTTATACATTATACGTTATACGTTATACGTTATATGTTTATCGTTATACGTTATACGTTATAAGTTATACGTTTAACGTTACACGTTATACATTATACTTTATACGTTTAAACGTTATACGTTGTACGTTATATGTTATACGTTTAACATTATACGTTATACGTTATGCGTTATACGTTATACGTTATATGTTTAACGATATACGTTATACGTTATACGTTATTCGTTATATGTTATACGTTATACGTTATACGTTATACGTTATACGTTATACGTTATACGTTATACGTTATACGTTATACGTTATACGTTATACGTTATACGTTATACGTTATACGTTATACGTTATACGTTATACGTTATACGTTATACGTTATACGTTATACGTTATACGTTATACGTTATACGTTATACGTTATACGTTATACGTTATACGTTATACGTTATACGTTATACGTTATACGTTATACGTTATACGTTATACGTTATACGTTATACGTTATACGTTATACGTTATACGTTATACGTTATACGTTATACGTTATACGTTATACGTTATACGTTATACGTTATACGTTATACGTTATACGTTATACGTTATACGTTATACGTTATACGTTATACGTTATACGTTATACGTTATACGTTATACGTTATACGTTATACGTTATACGTTATACGTTATACGTTATACGTTATACGTTATACGTTATACGTTATACGTTATACGTTATACGTTATACGTTATACGTTATACGTTATACGTTATACGTTATACGTTATACGTTATACGTTATACGTTATACGTTATACGTTATACGTTATACGTTATACGTTATACGTTATACGTTATACGTTATACGTTATACGTTATACGTTATACGTTATACGTTATACGTTATACGTTATACGTTATACGTTATACGTTATACGTTATACGTTATACGTTATACGTTATACGTTATACGTTATACGTTATACGTTATACGTTATACGTTATACGTTATACGTTATACGTTATACGTTATACGTTATACGTTATACGTTATACGTTATACGTTATACGTTATACGTTATACGTTATACGTTATACGTTATACGTTATACGTTATACGTTATACGTTATACGTTATACGTTATACGTTGTACGTTGTACGTTATATGTTTAACGTTATACGTTATACGTTATACGTTATACGTTATAAGTTATACGTTATACGTTATACGTTATACGTTATACGTTATACGTTATACGTTATACGTTATACGTTATACGTTATACGTTATACGTTATACGTTGTACGTTGTACGTTATATGTTTAACGTTATACGTTATACGTTATACGTTATACGTTATACGTGATACGTTTAACGTTATACGTTATACGTTATACGTGATACGTTTAACGTTATACGTTATACATTATACGTTATACGTCTAAACGTTATAAGTTGTACGTTATAGGTTATACGTTTAAGATTATACGTTATACGTTATACGTTATACGTTATACGTTATACGTTATACGTTATACGTTATACGTTATACGTTATACGTTATACGTTATACGTTATACGTTATACGTTATACGTTATACGTTATACGTTATACGTTATACGTTATACGTTATACGTTATACGTTATACGTTATACGTTATACGTTATACGTTATACGTTATACGTTATACGTTATACGTTTAACGTTATACGTTATACGTTTAACGTTATACGTTATACGTTATATGTTTAACGTTAAAAGTTATACGTTATACGTTATACGTTATACGTTATACGTTGTACGTTATAC
This sequence comes from Lasioglossum morio, assembly GCA_916610235.2. Classification (NCBI taxonomy): domain Eukaryota; kingdom Metazoa; phylum Arthropoda; class Insecta; order Hymenoptera; family Halictidae; genus Lasioglossum; species Lasioglossum morio. Next base: position 181,852 of record CAKAJA020000213.1, on the reverse strand, counting down.
GTTATACGTTGTACGTTGTACGTTATTCGTTATACGTTATACGTTATACGTTATACGTTATACGTTATACGTTATACGTTATACGTTGTACGTTGTACGTTATATGTTTAACGTTATACGTTATACGTTATACGTTATACGTTATACGTTTAACGTTATACGTTATACATTATACGTTATACGTCTAAACGTTATACGTTGTACGTTATAGGTTATACGTTTAAGATTATACGTTATACGTTATACGTTATACGTTATACGTTATACGTTATACGTTATACGTTATACGTTATACGTTATACGTTATACGTTATACGTTATACGTTATACGTTATACGTTATACGTTATACGTTGTACGTTATACGTTATACGTTATACGTTATACGTTATACGTTATACGTTATACGTTATACGTTGTTCGTTATACTTTGTACGTTATACGTTATACGTTATACGTTATACGTTATACGTTATACGTTATACGTTATAAGTTATACGTTATACGTTATACGTTATACGTTATACGTTATACGTTATACGTTATACGTTATACGTTATACGTTATACGTTATACGTTTAACGTTATACGTTATACGTTTAACGTTATACGTTATACGTTATATGTTTAACGTTAAAAGTTATACGTTATACGTTATACGTTATACGTTATACGTTGTACGTTATACGTTATACGTTGTACGTTGTACGTTATTCGTTATACGTTATACGTTATACGTTATACGTTATACGTTATATGTTTAACGTTATACATTATACGTTATACGTTATACGTTATATGTTTATCGTTATACGTTATACGTTATACGTTATACGTTATACGTTATACGTTATACGTTATACGTTATACGTTATACGTTAAAAGTTATACGTTATACGTTATACGTTATACGTTATACGTTGTACGTTATACGTTATACGTTGTACGTTGTACGTTATTCGTTATACGTTATACGTTATACGTTATACGTTATACGTTATATGTTTAACGTTATACATTATACGTTATACGTTATACGTTATATGTTTATCGTTATACGTTATACGTTATACGTTATACGTTATACGTTATACGTTATACGTTATACGTTATACGTTATACGTTATACGTTATACGTTATACGTTATACGTTATACGTTATACGTTATACGTTATACGTTATACGTTATACGTTATACGTTATACGTTATACGTTATACGTTATACGTTATACGTTATACGTTATACGTTATACGTTATACGTTATACGTTATACGTTATACGTTATACGTTATACGTTATACGTTATACGTTATTCGTTATACGTTATACGTTATACGTTATACGTTATACGTTACACGTTATACGTTATACGTTATACGTTATACGTTATACGTTATACGTTATACGTTATACGTTATACGTTATACGTTATACGTTGTACGTTGTACGTTATATGTTTAACGTTATACGTTATACGTTATACGTTATACGTTATACGTTATACGTTATACGTTATACGTTATACGTTATACGTTATACGTTATACGTTTAACGTTATACGTTATACATTATACGTTATACGTCTAAACGTTATACGTTGTACGTTATAGGTTATACGTTTAAGATTATACGTTATACGTTATACGTTATACGTTTAACGTTATACGTTATACGTTATATGTTTAACGTTAAAAGTTATACGTTATACGTTATACGTTATACGTTATACGTTATATGTTTATCGTTAAAAGTTATACGTTATACGTTATACATTATACGTTATACGTTATACGTTATACGTTATACGTTGTACGTTATACGTTGTACGTTGTACGATGTACGTTATTCGTTATACGTTATACGTTATACGTTATACGTTATACGTTATACGTTATACGTTATACGTTATACGTTATACGTTATACGTTATACGTTATACATTATACGTTATACGTTATACGTTGTACGTTGTACGTTGTACGTTGTACGTTATACGTTATACGTTATACGTTATACGTTATACGTTATACGTTATACGTTATACGTTATACGTTATACGTTACACGTTATACGTTATACGTTATACGTTATACGTTATACGTTATACGTTATACGTTATACGTTATACGTTATACGTTATACGTTATACGTTATACGTTATACGTTATACGTTGTACGTTGTACGTTATATGTTTAACGTTATACGTTATACGTTATACGTTATACGTTATACGTTATACGTTATACGTTATACGTTATACGTTATACGTTTAACGTTATACGTTATACATTATACGTTATACGTCTAAACGTTATACGTTGTACGTTATAGGTTATACGTTTAAGATTATACGTTATACGTTATACGTTATACGTTTAACGTTATACGTTATACGTTATATGTTTAACGTTAAAAGTTATACGTTATACGTTATACGTTATACGTTATACGTTATATGTTTATCGTTAAAAGTTATACGTTATACGTTATACGTTATACGTTATACGTTATACGTTATACGTTATACGTTATACGTTATACGTTATACGTTGTACGTTATACGTTGTACGTTGTACGATGTACGTTATTCGTTATACGTTATACGTTATACGTTATACGTTATACGTTATTCGTTATACGTTATACGTTATACGTTATACGTTATACGTTATATGTTTAACGTTATACATTATACGTTATACGTTATACGTTATATGTTTATCGTTATACGTTATACGTTATACGTTATACGTTATACGTTATACGTTATACGTTATACGTTATACGTTAAAAGTTATACGTTATACGTTATACGTTATACGTTATACGTTGTACGTTATACGTTATACGTTGTACGTTGTACGTTATTCGTTATACGTTATACGTTATACGTTATACGTTATACGTTATATGTTTAACGTTATACATTATACGTTATACGTTATACGTCATATGTTTATCGTTATACGTTATACGTTATACGTTATACGTTATACGTTATACGTTATACGTTATACGTTATACGTTATACGTTATACGTTATACGTTATACGTTATACGTTATACGTTATACGTTATACGTTATACGTTATACGTTATAAGTTATACGTTATACGTTATACGTTATACGTTATACGTTATACGTTACACGTTATACGTTATACGTTATACGTTATACGTTACACGTTATACGTTATACGTTATACGTTATACGTTATACGTTATACGTTATACGTTATACGTTACACGTTATACGTTATACGTTATACGTTATACGTTATACGTTATACGTTATACGTTGTACGTTATACGTTATACGTTATACGTTATACGTTGTACGTTGTACGTTATATGTTTAACGTTATACGTTATACGTTATACGTTATACGTTATACGTTATACGTTATACGTTATACGTTATACGTTATACGTTATACGTTATACGTTTAACGTTATACGTTATACATTATACGTTATACGTCTAAACGTTATACGTTGTACGTTATAGGTTATACGTTTAAGATTATACGTTATACGTTATACGTTTAACGTTATACGTTATACGTTATATGTTTAACGTTAAAAGTTATACGTTATACGTTATACGTTATACGTTATACGTTATATGTTTATCGTTAAAAGTTATACGTTATACGTTATACGTTATACGTTATACGTTATACGTTATACGTTATACGTTATACGTTGTACGTTATACGTTGTACGTTGTACGATGTACGTTATTCGTTATACGTTATACGTTATACGTTATACGTTATACGTTATACGTTATACGTTATACGTTATACGTTATACGTTATACATTATACGTTATACGTTATACGTTGTACGTTGTACGTTGTACGTTATACGTTATACATTATACGTTATACGTTATACGTTATATGTTTATCGTTGTAGGTTATACGTTATACGTTATACGTTGTACGTTATACGTTATACGTTGTACGTTATACGTTATTCGTTATACGTTATACGTTATACGTTATACGTTATACGTTATATGTTTAACGTTATACATTATACGTTATACGTTATACGTTATATGTTTATCGTTATACGTTATACGTTATACGTTATACGTTTAACGTTACACGTTATACATTATACTTTATACGTTTAAACGTTATACGTTGTACGTTATAGGTTATACGTTTAACATTATACGTTATACGTTATGCGTTATACGTTATACGATATATGTTTAACGATATACGTTATACGTTATACGTTATTCGTTATATGTTATACGTTATACGTTATACGTTATACGTTATACGTTATACGTTATACGTTATACGTTATACGTTATACGTTATACGTTATACGTTATACGTTATACGTTATACGTTATACGTTATACGTTATACGTTATACGTTATACGTTATACGTTATACGTTATACGTTATACGTTATACGTTATACGTTATACGTTATACGTTATACGTTATACGTTATACGTTATACGTTATACGTTATACGTTATACGTTATACGTTATACGTTATACGTTATACGTTATACGTTATACGTTATACGTTATACGTTATACGTTATACGTTATACGTTATACGTTATACGTTATACGTTATACGTTATACGTTATACGTTATACGTTATACGTTATACGTTATACGTTATACGTTATACGTTATACGTTATACGTTATACGTTATACGTTATACGTTATACGTTATACGTTATACGTTATACGTTATACGTTATACGTTATACGTTATACGTTATACGTTATACGTTATACGTTATACGTTATACGTTATACGTTATACGTTATACGTTATACGTTATACGTTATACGTTATACGTTATACGTTATACGTTATACGTTATACGTTATACGTTATACGTTATACGTTATACGTTATACGTTATACGTTATACGTTATACGTTATACGTTATACGTTATACGTTATACGTTGTACGTTGTACGTTATATGTTTAACGTTATACGTTATACGTTATACGTTATACGTTATACGTTATACGTTATACGTTATACGTTATACGTTATACGTTATACGTTATACGTTATACGTTATACGTTATACGTTATACGTTATACGTTATACGTTATACGTTATACGTTATACGTTATACGTTGTACGTTGTACGTTATATGTTTAACGTTATACGTTATACGTTATACGTTATACGTTATACGTGATACGTTTAACGTTATACGTTATACGTTATACGTGATACGTTTAACGTTATACGTTATACATTATACGTTATACGTCTAAACGTTATACGTTGTACGTTATAGGTTATACGTTTAAGATTATACGTTATACGTTATACGTTATACGTTATACGTTATACGTTATACGTTATACGTTTAACGTGATACGTTATACGTTTAACGTTATACGTTATACGTTATATGTTTAACGTTAAAAGTTATACGTTATACGTTATACGTTATACGTTATACGTTGTACGTTATACGTTATACGTTGTACGTTGTACGTTATTCGTTATACGTTATACGTTATACGTTATATGTTTAACGTTATACATTATACGTTATACGTTATACGTTATACGTTATACGTTATACGTTATACGTTATACGTTATACGTTATACGTTATACGTTATACGTTATACGTTATACGTTATACGTTATACGTTATACGTTATACGTTATACGTTATACGTTATACGTTATACGTTATACGTTATACGTTATACGTTATACGTTATACGTTATACGTTATACGTTATACGTTATACGTTATACGTTATACGTTATACGTTATACGTTATACGTTATACGTTATACGTTATACGTTATACGTTATACGTTATACGTTATACGTTATACGTTATACGTTATACGTTATACGTTATACGTTATACGTTATACGTTGTACGTTGTACGTTATATGTTTAACGTTATACGTTATACGTTATACGTTATACGTTTAATGTTATACGTTATACATTATACGTTATACGTCTAAACGTTATACGTTGTACGTTATAGGTTATACGTTTAAGATTATACGTTATACGTTATACGTTATACGTTTAACGTTATACGTTATACGTTATATGTTTAACGTTAACAGTTATACGTTATACGTTATACGTTATACGTTATACGTTATACGTTATACGTTATACGTTATACGTTATACGTTATACGTTATACGTTATACGTTATACGTTATACGTTATACGTTATACGTTATACGTTATACGTTATACGTTATACGTTATACGTTATACGTTATACGTTATACGTTATACGTTATACGTTGTACGTTGTACGTTATATGTTTAACGTTATACGTTATACGTTATACGTTATACGTTATACGTTATAAGTTATACGTTATACGTTATACGTTATACGTTATACGTTATACGTTATACGTTATACGTTATACGTTATACGTTATACGTTATACGTTATACGTTATACGTTATACGTTGTACGTTGTACGTTATATGTTTAACGTTATACGTTATACGTTATACGTTATACGTTATACGTGATACGTTTAACGTTATACGTTATACGTTATACGTGATACGTTTAACGTTATACGTTATACATTATACGTTATACGTCTAAACGTTATACGTTGTACGTTATAGGTTATACGTTTAAGATTATACGTTATACGTTATACGTTATACGTTATACGTTATACGTTATACGTTATACGTTTAACGTTATACGTTATACGTTTAACGTTATACGTTATACGTTATATGTTTAACGTTAAAAGTTATACGTTATACGTTATACGTTATACGTTATACGTTGTACGTTATACGTTATACGTTGTACGTTGTACGTTATTCGTTATACGTTATACGTTATACGTTATATGTTTAACGTTATACATTATACGTTATACGTTATACGTTATATGTTATACGTTATACGTTATACGTTATACGTTATACGTTATACGTTATACGTTATACGTTATACGTTATACGTTATACGTTATACGTTATACGTTATACGTTATACGTTATACGTTATACGTTATACGTTATACGTTATACGTTATACGTTATACGTTATACGTTATACGTTATACGTTATACGTTATACGTTATACGTTATACGTTATACGTTATACGTTATACGTTATACGTTATACGTTATACGTTATACGTTATACGTTATACGTTATACGTTATACGTTATACGTTATACGTTATACGTTATACGTTATACGTTATACGTTATACGTTATACGTTATACGTTATACGTTATACGTTATACGTTATACGTTATACGTTATACGTTGTACGTTGTACGTTATATGTTTAACGTTATACGTTATACGTTATACGTTATACGTTTAATGTTATACGTTATACATTATACGTTATACGTCTAAACGTTATACGTTGTACGTTATAGGTTATACGTTTAAGATTATACGTTATACGTTATACGTTATACGTTTAACGTTATACGTTATACGTTATATGTTTAACGTTAACAGTTATACGTTATACGTTATACGTTATACGTTATACGTTATACGTTATACGTTATACGTTATACGTTATACGTTATACGTTATACGTTATACGTTATACGTTATACGTTATACGTTATACGTTATACGTTATACGTTATACGTTATACGTTATACGTTATACGTTATACGTTATACGTTATACGTTATACGTTATACGTTATACGTTATACGTTATACGTTATACGTTATACGTTATACGTTATACGTTATACGTTATACGTTATACGTTATACGTTATACGTTATACGTTATACGTTATACGTTATACGTTATACGTTATACGTTATACGTAATACGTTATACGTTATACGTTATACGTTATACGTTATACGTTATACGTTATACGTTATACGTTATACGTTATACGTTATACGTTGTACGTTGTACGTTATATGTTTAACGTTATACGTTATACATTATACGTTATACGTCTAAACGTTATACGTTGTACGTTATAGGTTATACGTTTAAGATTATACGTTATACGTTATACGTTATACGTTATACGTTATACGTTATACGTTATACGTTATACGTTATACGTTATACGTTATACGTTATACGTTATACGTTATACGTTATACGTTATACGTTGTACGTTATACGTTATACGTTATACGTTATACGTTATACGTTATACGTTATACGTTATACGTTATACGTTGTTCGTTATACTTTGTACGTTATACGTTATACGTTATACGTTATACGTTATACGTTATACGTTATACGTTATACGTTATACGTTATACGTTATACGTTATACGTTATACGTTATACGTTATACGTTTAACGTTATACGTTATACGTTTAACGTTATACGTTATACGTTATATGTTTAACGTTAAAAGTTATACGTTATACGTTATACGTTATACGTTATACGTTGTACGTTATACGTTATACGTTGTACGTTGTACGTTATTCGTTATACGTTATACGTTATACGTTATACGTTATACGTTATATGTTTAACGTTATACATTATACGTTATACGTTATACGTTATATGTTTAACGTTATACGTTATACGTTATACGTTATACGTTATACGTTATACGTTATACGTTATACGTTATACGTTATACGTTATACGTTATACGTTATACGTTATACGTTATACGTTATACGTTATACGTTATACGTTATACGTTATACGTTATACGTTATACGTTATACGTTATACGTTATACGTTATACGTTATACGTTATACGTTATACGTTATACGTTATACGTTATACGTTATACGTTATACGTTATACGTTATACGTTATACGTTATACGTTATACGTTATACGTTATACGTTATACGTTATACGTTATACGTTATACGTTATACGTTATACGTTATACGTTATACGTTATACGTTATACGTTATACGTTACACGTTATACGTTATACGTTATACGTTATACGTTATACGTTATACGTTATACGTTATACGTTATACGTTATACGTTATACGTTGTACGTTGTACGTTATATGTTTAACGTTATACGTTATACGTTATACGTTATACGTTATACGTTATACGTTATACGTTATACGTTATACGTTATACGTTATACGTTATACGTTATACGTTGTACGTTGTACGTTATATGTTTAACGTTATACGTTATACGTTATACGTTATACGTTATACGTTATACGTTATACGTTATACGTTATACGTTATACGTTTAACGTTATACGTTATACATTATACGTTATACGTCTAAACGTTATACGTTGTACGTTATAGGTTATACGTTTAAGATTATACGTTATACGTTATACGTTATACGTTTAACGTTATACGTTATACGTTATATGTTTAACGTTAAAAGTTATACGTTATACGTTATACGTTATACGTTATACGTTATATGTTTATCGTTAAAAGTTATACGTTATACGTTATACGTTATACGTTATACGTTATACGTTATACGTTATACGTTATACGTTATACGTTATACGTTGTACGTTATACGTTGTACGTTGTACGATGTACGTTATTCGTTATACGTTATACGTTATACGTTATACGTTATTCGTTATACGTTATACGTTATACGTTATACGTTATACGTTATATGTTTAACGTTATACATTATACGTTATACGTTATACGTTATATGTTTATCGTTATACGTTATACGTTATACGTTATACGTTATACGTTATACGTTATACGTTATACGTTATACGTTATACGTTATACGTTAAAAGTTATACGTTATACGTTATACGTTATACGTTATACGTTGTACGTTATACGTTATACGTTGTACGTTGTACGTTATTCGTTATACGTTATACGTTATACGTTATACGTTATACGTTATATGTTTAACGTTATACATTATACGTTATACGTTATACGTCATATGTTTATCGTTATACGTTATACGTTATACGTTATACGTTATACGTTATACGTTATACGTTATACGTTATACGTTATACGTTATACGTTATACGTTATACGTTATACGTTATACGTTATACGTTATACGTTATACGTTATACGTTATACGTTATACGTTATACGTTATACGTTATACGTTATACGTTATACGTTATACGTTATACGTTACACGTTATACGTTATACGTTATACGTTATACGTTATACGTTATACGTTATACGTTATACGTTATACGTTATACGTTATACGTTATACGTTATACGTTATACGTTATACGTTACACGTTATACGTTATACGTTATACGTTATACGTTATACGTTATACGTTATACGTTATACGTTATACGTTATACGTTATACGTTATACGTTATACGTTATACGTTGTACGTTGTACGTTATATGTTTAACGTTATACGTTATACGTTATACGTTATACGTTATACGTTATACGTTATACGTTATACGTTATACGTTTAACGTTATACGTTATACATTATACGTTATACGTCTAAACGTTATACGTTGTACGTTATAGGTTATACGTTTAAGATTATACGTTATACGTTATACGTTTAACGTTATACGTTATACGTTATATGTTTAACGTTAAAAGTTATACGTTATACGTTATACGTTATACGTTATACGTTATATGTTTATCGTTAAAAGTTATACGTTATACGTTATACGTTATACGTTATACGTTATACGTTATACGTTATACGTTATACGTTATACGTTATACGTTATACGTTATACGTTATACGTTATACGTTATACGTTATACGTTATACGTTATACGTTATACGTTATACGTTATACGTTATACGTTATACGTTATACGTTATACGTTATACGTTATACGTTATACGTTATACGTTATACGTTATACGTTATACGTTATACGTTATACGTTATACGTTATACGTTATACGTTATACGTTATACGTTATACGTTATACGTTATACGTTATACGTTATACGTTATACGTTATACGTTATACGTTATACGTTATACGTTATACGTTATACGTTATACGTTATACGTTATACGTTATACGTTATACGTTATACGTTATACGTTATACGTTATACGTTATACGTTATACGTTATACGTTATACGTTATACGTTATACGTTATACGTTATACGTTATACGTTATACGTTATACGTTATACGTTATACGTTATACGTTATACGTTATACGTTATACGTTATACGTTATACGTTATACGTTATACGTTATACGTTATACGTTATACGTTATACGTTATACGTTATACGTTATACGTTATACGTTATACGTTATACGTTATACGTTATACGTTATACGTTATACGTTATACGTTATACGTTATACGTTATACGTTATACGTTATACGTTATACGTTATACGTTATACGTTATACGTTATACGTTATACGTTATACGTTATACGTTATACGTTATACGTTGTACGTTGTACGTTATATGTTTAACGTTATACGTTATACGTTATACGTTATACGTTATACGTTATAAGTTATACGTTATACGTTATACGTTATACGTTATACGTTATACGTTATACGTTATACGTTATACGTTATACGTTATACGTTATACGTTATACGTTATACGTTATACGTTGTACGTTGTACGTTATATGTTTAACGTTATACGTTATACGTTATACGTTATACGTTATACGTGATACGTTTAACGTTATACGTTATACGTTATACGTGATACGTTTAACGTTATACGTTATACATTATACGTTATACGTCTAAACGTTATACGTTGTACGTTATAGGTTATACGTTTAAGATTATACGTTATACGTTATACGTTATACGTTATACGTTATACGTTATACGTTATACGTTTAACGTTATACGTTATACGTTTAACGTTATACGTTATACGTTATATGTTTAACGTTAAAAGTTATACGTTATACGTTATACGTTATACGTTATACGTTGTACGTTATACGTTATACGTTGTACGTTGTACGTTATTCGTTATACGTTATACGTTATACGTTATATGTTTAACGTTATACATTATACGTTATACGTTATACGTTATATGTTATACGTTATACGTTATACGTTATACGTTATACGTTATACGTTATACGTTATACGTTATACGTTATACGTTATACGTTATACGTTATACGTTATACGTTATACGTTATACGTTATACGTTGTACGTTGTACGTTATATGTTTAACGTTATACGTTATACGTTATACGTTATACGTTTAATGTTATACGTTATACATTATACGTTATACGTCTAAACGTTATACGTTGTACGTTATAGGTTATACGTTTAAGATTATACGTTATACGTTATACGTTATACGTTTAACGTTATACGTTATACGTTATATGTTTAACGTTAACAGTTATACTTTACGTTATACGTTATACGTTATACGTTATACGTTATACGTTATACGTTATACGTTATACGTTATACGTTATACGTTATACGTTATACGTTATACGTTATACGTTATACGTTATACGTTATACGTTATACGTTATACGTTATACGTTATACGTTATACGTTATACGTTATACGTTATACGTTATACGTTATACGTTATACGTTATACGTTATACGTTATACGTTATACGTTATACGTTATACGTTATACGTTATACGTTATACGTTATACGTTATACGTTATACGTTATACGTTATACGTTATACGTTATACGTTATACGTTATACGTTATACGTTATACGTTATACGTTATACGTTATACGTTATACGTTATACGTTATACGTTATACGTTATACGTTATACGTTGTACGTTGTACGTTATATGTTTAACGTTATACGTTATACGTTATACGTTATACGTTATACGTTATAAGTTATACGTTATACGTTATACGTTATACGTTATACGTTATACGTTATACGTTATACGTTATACGTTATACGTTATACGTTATACGTTATACGTTATACGTTATACGTTATACGTTATACGTTATACGTTGTACGTTGTACGTTATATGTTTAACGTTATACGTTATACGTTATACGTTATACGTTATACGTGATACGTTTAACGTTATACGTTATACGTTATACGTGATACGTTTAACGTTATACGTTATACATTATACGTTATACGTCTAAACGTTATACGTTGTACGTTATAGGTTATACGTTTAAGATTATACGTTATACGTTATACGTTATACGTTATACGTTATACGTTATACGTTATACGTTTAACGTTATACGTTATACGTTTAACGTTATACGTTATACGTTATATGTTTAACGTTAAAAGTTATACGTTATACGTTATACGTTATACGTTATACGTTGTACGTTATACGTTATACGTTGTACGTTGTACGTTATTCGTTATACGTTATACGTTATACGTTATATGTTTAACGTTATACATTATACGTTATACGTTATACGTTATATGTTATACGTTATACGTTATACGTTATACGTTATACGTTATACGTTATACGTTATACGTTATACGTTATACGTTATACGTTATACGTTATACGTTATACGTTATACGTTATACGTTATACGTTATACGTTATACGTTATACGTTATACGTTATACGTTATACGTTATACGTTATACGTTATACGTTATACGTTATACGTTATACGTTATACGTTATACGTTATACGTTATACGTTATACGTTATACGTTATACGTTATACGTTATACGTTATACGTTATACGTTATACGTTATACGTTATACGTTATACGTTATACGTTATACGTTATACGTTATACGTTATACGTTATACGTTATACGTTATACGTTATACGTTGTACGTTGTACGTTATATGTTTAACGTTATACGTTATACGTTATACGTTATACGTTTAATGTTATACGTTATACATTATACGTTATACGTCTAAACGTTATACGTTGTACGTTATAGGTTATACGTTTAAGATTATACGTTATACGTTATACGTTATACGTTTAACGTTATACGTTATACGTTATATGTTTAACGTTAACAGTTATACGTTATACGTTATACGTTATACGTTATACGTTATACGTTATACGTTATACGTTATACGTTATACGTTATACGTTATACGTTATACGTTATACGTTATACGTTATACGTTATACGTTATACGTTATACGTTATACGTTATACGTTATACGTTATACGTTATACGTTATACGTTATACGTTATACGTTATACGTTATACGTTATACGTTATACGTTATACGTTATACGTTATACGTTATACGTTATACGTTATACGTTATACGTTATACGTTATACGTTATACGTTATACGTTATACGTTATACGTTATACGTTATACGTTATACGTTATACGTTATACGTTATACGTTATACGTTATACGTTATACGTTATACGTTGTACGTTGTACGTTATATGTTTAACGTTATACGTTATACGTTATACGTTATACGTTTAACGTTATACGTTATACATTATACGTTATACGTCTAAACGTTATACGTTGTACGTTATAGGTTATACGTTTAAGATTATACGTTATACGTTATACGTTATACGTTATACGTTATACGTTATACGTTATACGTTATACGTTATACGTTATACGTTATACGTTATACGTTATACGTTATACGTTATACGTTATACGTTGTACGTTATACGTTATACGTTATACGTTATACGTTATACGTTATACGTTATACGTTATACGTTGTTCGTTATACTTTGTACGTTATACGTTATACGTTATACGTTATACGTTATACGTTATACGTTATACGTTATACGTTATACGTTATACGTTATACGTTATACGTTATACGTTATACGTTATACGTTATACGTTATACGTTATACGTTTAACGTTATACGTTATACGTTTAACGTTATACGTTATACGTTATATGTTTAACGTTAAAAGTTATACGTTATACGTTATACGTTATACGTTATACGTTGTACGTTATACGTTATACGTTGTACGTTGTACGTTATTCGTTATACGTTATACGTTATACGTTATACGTTATACGTTATATGTTTAACGTTATACATTATACGTTATACGTTATACGTTATATGTTTATCGTTATACGTTATACGTTATACGTTATACGTTATACGTTATACGTTATACGTTATACGTTATACGTTATACGTTATACGTTATACGTTATACGTTATACGTTATACGTTATACGTTATACGTTATACGTTATACGTTATACGTTATACGTTATACGTTATACGTTATACGTTATACGTTATACGTTATACGTTATACGTTATACGTTATACGTTATACGTTATACGTTATACGTTATACGTTATACGTTATACGTTATACGTTATACGTTATACGTTATACGTTATACGTTATACGTTATACGTTATACGTTATACGTTATACGTTATACGTTATACGTTACACGTTATACGTTATACGTTATACGTTATACGTTATACGTTATACGTTATACGTTATACGTTATACGTTATACGTTGTACGTTGTACGTTATATGTTTAACGTTATACGTTATACGTTATACGTTATACGTTATACGTTATACGTTATACGTTATACGTTATACGTTATACGTTTAACGTTATACGTTATACATTATACGTTATACGTCTAAACGTTATACGTTGTACGTTATAGGTTATACGTTTAAGATTATACGTTATACGTTATACGTTATACGTTATACGTTTAACGTTATACGTTATACGTTATATGTTTAACGTTAAAAGTTATACGTTATACGTTATACGTTATACTTTATACGTTATACGTTATACGTTATACGTTATACGTTATACGTTATACGTTATACGTTATACGTTATACGTTATACGTTATACGTTATACGTTGTACGTTGTACGATGTACGTTATTCGTTATACGTTATACGTTATACGTTATACGTTATACGTTATACGTTATACGTTATACGTTATACGTTATACGTTATACGTTATACGTTATACGTTATACGTTATACGTTATACGTTATACGTTATACGTTATACGTTATACGTTATACGTTATACGTTGTACGTTGTACGTTATATGTTTAACGTTATACGTTATACGTTATACGTTATACGTATAACGTATAACGTTATACGTTATACATTATACGTTATACGTCTAAACGTTATACGTTGTACGTTATAGGTTATACGTTTAAGATTATACGTTATACGTTATACGTTATACGTTTAACGTTATACGTTATACGTTATATGTTTAACGTTAACAGTTATACGTTATACGTTATACGTTATACGTTATACGTTATACGTTATACGTTACACGTTATACGTTATACGTTATACGTTATACGTTATACGTTATACGTTATACGTTATACGTTATACGTTATACGTTATACGTTATACGTTATACGTTATACGTTATACGTTGTACGTTGTACGTTATATGTTTAACGTTATACGTTATACGTTATACGTTATACGTTATACGTTATACGTTATACGTTATACGTTTAACGTTATACGTTATACATTATACGTTATACGTCTAAACGTTATACGTTGTACGTTATAGGTTATACGTTTAAGATTATACGTTATACGTTATACGTTATACGTTTAACGTTATACGTTATACGTTATATGTTTAACGTTAAAAGTTATACGTTATACGTTATACGTTATACGTTATACGTTATACGTTATACGTTATACGTTATACGTTATACGTTATACGTTATACGTTATACGTTATACGTTATACGTTATACGTTATACGTTATACGTTATACGTTATACGTTACACGTTATACGTTATACGTTATACGTTATACATTATACGTTATACGTTATACGTTATACGTTATACGTTATACGTTGTACGTTGTACGTTATATGTTTAACGTTATACGTTATACGTTATACGTTATACGTTATACGTTATACGTTATACGTTATACGTTATACGTTTAACGTTATACGTTATACATTATACGTTATACGTCTAAACGTTATACGTTGTACGTTATAGGTTATACGTTTAAGATTATACGTTATACGTTATACGTTATACGTTTAACGTTATACGTTATACGTTATATGTTTAACGTTAAAAGTTATACGTTATACGTTATACGTTATACGTTATACGTTATACGTTATACGTTATACGTTATACGTTATACGTTATACGTTATACGTTATACGTTATACGTTATACGTTATACGTTATACGTTATACGTTATACGTTATACGTTATACGTTATACGTTATACGTTATACGTTATACGTTATACGTTATACGTTATACGTTATACTTTGTACGTTGTACGATGTACGTTATTCGTTATACGTTATACGTTATACGTTATACGTTATACGTTATACGTTATACGTTATACGTTATACGTTGTTCGTTATACTTTGTACGTTATACGTTATACGTTATACGTTATACGTTATACGTTATACGTTATACGTTATACGTTATACGTCATACGTTATACGTTATACGTTATACGTTATACGTTATACGTTATACGTTATACGTTATACGTTATACGTTATACGTTATACGTTATACGTTATACGTTATACGTTATACGTTATACGTTATACGTTATACGTTATACGTTATACGTTATACGTTATACGTTATACGTTATACGTTATACGTTATACGTTATACGTTATACGTTATACGTTATACGTTATACGTTATACGTTATACGTTATACGTTATACGTTGTACGTTATACGTTATACGTTATACGTTATACGTTATACGTTATACGTTATACGTTATACGTTGTTCGTTATACTTTGTACGTTATACGTTATACGTTATACGTTATACGTTATACGTTATACGTTATACGTTATACGTTATACGTTATACGTTATACGTTATACGTTATACGTTATACGTTTAACGTTATACGTTATACGTTTAACGTTATACGTTATACGTTATATGTTTAACGTTAAAAGTTATACGTTATACGTTATACGTTATACGTTATACGTTGTACGTTATACGTTATACGTTGTACGTTGTACGTTATTCGTTATACGTTATACGTTATACGTTATACGTTATACGTTATATGTTTAACGTTATACATTATACGTTATACGTTATACGTTATATGTTTATCGTTATACGTTATACGTTATACGTTATACGTTATACGTTATACGTTATACGTTATACGTTATACGTTATACGTTATACGTTATACGTTATACGTTATACGTTATACGTTATACGTTATACGTTATACGTTGTTCGTTATACTTTGTACGTTATACGTTATACGTTATACGTTATACGTTATACGTTATACGTTATACGTTATACGTTATACGTTATACGTTATACGTTATACGTTATACGTTATACGTTATACGTTATACGTTATACGTTATACGTTTAACGTTATACGTTATACGTTTAACGTTATACGTTATACGTTATATGTTTAACGTTAAAAGTTATACGTTATACGTTATACGTTATACGTTATACGTTGTACGTTATACGTTATACGTTGTACGTTGTACGTTATTCGTTATACGTTATACGTTATACGTTATACGTTATACGTTATATGTTTAACGTTATACATTATACGTTATACGTTATACGTTATATGTTTATCGTTATACGTTATACGTTATACGTTATACGTTATACGTTATACGTTATACGTTATACGTTATACGTTATACGTTATACGTTATACGTTATACGTTATACGTTATACGTTATACGTTATACGTTAT
The DNA here is from genome assembly GCA_916610235.2 of Lasioglossum morio. Lineage (NCBI taxonomy): Eukaryota > Metazoa > Arthropoda > Insecta > Hymenoptera > Halictidae > Lasioglossum > Lasioglossum morio. The sequence continues at coordinate 163,075 of CAKAJA020000213.1, read as the reverse complement.
ACGTTATACGTTATACGTTATACGTTATACGTTATACGTTATACGTTATACGTTATACGTTATACGTTATACGTTATACGTTATACGTTATACGTTATACGTTATACGTTATACGTTATACGTTATACGTTATACGTTATACGTTATACGTTATACGTTATACGTTATACGTTATACGTTATACGTTATACGTTATACGTTACACGTTATACGTTATACGTTATACGTTATACGTTATACGTTATACGTTATACGTTATACGTTATACGTTATACGTTGTACGTTGTACGTTATATGTTTAACGTTATACGTTATACGTTATACGTTATACGTTATACGTTATACGTTATACGTTATACGTTATACGTTATACGTTTAACGTTATACGTTATACATTATACGTTATACGTCTAAACGTTATACGTTGTACGTTATAGGTTATACGTTTAAGATTATACGTTATACGTTATACGTTATACGTTATACGTTTAACGTTATACGTTATACGTTATATGTTTAACGTTAAAAGTTATACGTTATACGTTATACGTTATACTTTATACGTTATACGTTATACGTTATACGTTATACGTTATACGTTATACGTTATACGTTATACGTTATACGTTATACGTTATACGTTATACGTTGTACGTTGTACGATGTACGTTATTCGTTATACGTTATACGTTATACGTTATACGTTATACGTTATACGTTATACGTTATACGTTATACGTTATACGTTATACGTTATACGTTATACGTTATACGTTATACGTTATACGTTATACGTTATACGTTATACGTTATACGTTATACGTTGTACGTTGTACGTTATATGTTTAACGTTATACGTTATACGTTATACGTTATACGTATAACGTATAACGTTATACGTTATACATTATACGTTATACGTCTAAACGTTATACGTTGTACGTTATAGGTTATACGTTTAAGATTATACGTTATACGTTATACGTTATACGTTTAACGTTATACGTTATACGTTATATGTTTAACGTTAACAGTTATACGTTATACGTTATACGTTATACGTTATACGTTATACGTTATACGTTACACGTTATACGTTATACGTTATACGTTATACGTTATACGTTATACGTTATACGTTATACGTTATACGTTATACGTTATACGTTATACGTTATACGTTATACGTTATACGTTGTACGTTGTACGTTATATGTTTAACGTTATACGTTATACGTTATACGTTATACGTTATACGTTATACGTTATACGTTATACGTTTAACGTTATACGTTATACATTATACGTTATACGTCTAAACGTTATACGTTGTACGTTATAGGTTATACGTTTAAGATTATACGTTATACGTTATACGTTATACGTTTAACGTTATACGTTATACGTTATATGTTTAACGTTAAAAGTTATACGTTATACGTTATACGTTATACGTTATACGTTATACGTTATACGTTATACGTTATACGTTATACGTTATACGTTATACGTTATACGTTATACGTTATACGTTATACGTTATACGTTATACGTTATACGTTATACGTTACACGTTATACGTTATACGTTATACGTTATACATTATACGTTATACGTTATACGTTATACGTTATACGTTATACGTTGTACGTTGTACGTTATATGTTTAACGTTATACGTTATACGTTATACGTTATACGTTATACGTTATACGTTATACGTTATACGTTATACGTTTAACGTTATACGTTATACATTATACGTTATACGTCTAAACGTTATACGTTGTACGTTATAGGTTATACGTTTAAGATTATACGTTATACGTTATACGTTATACGTTTAACGTTATACGTTATACGTTATATGTTTAACGTTAAAAGTTATACGTTATACGTTATACGTTATACGTTATACGTTATACGTTATACGTTATACGTTATACGTTATACGTTATACGTTATACGTTATACGTTATACGTTATACGTTATACGTTATACGTTATACGTTATACGTTATACGTTATACGTTATACGTTATACGTTATACGTTATACGTTATACGTTATACGTTATACGTTATACTTTGTACGTTGTACGATGTACGTTATTCGTTATACGTTATACGTTATACGTTATACGTTATACGTTATACGTTATACGTTATACGTTATACGTTGTTCGTTATACTTTGTACGTTATACGTTATACGTTATACGTTATACGTTATACGTTATACGTTATACGTTATACGTTATACGTCATACGTTATACGTTATACGTTATACGTTATACGTTATACGTTATACGTTATACGTTATACGTTATACGTTATACGTTATACGTTATACGTTATACGTTATACGTTATACGTTATACGTTATACGTTATACGTTATACGTTATACGTTATACGTTATACGTTATACGTTATACGTTATACGTTATACGTTATACGTTATACGTTATACGTTATACGTTATACGTTATACGTTATACGTTATACGTTATACGTTATACGTTGTACGTTATACGTTATACGTTATACGTTATACGTTATACGTTATACGTTATACGTTATACGTTGTTCGTTATACTTTGTACGTTATACGTTATACGTTATACGTTATACGTTATACGTTATACGTTATACGTTATACGTTATACGTTATACGTTATACGTTATACGTTATACGTTATACGTTTAACGTTATACGTTATACGTTTAACGTTATACGTTATACGTTATATGTTTAACGTTAAACGTTATACGTTATACGTTATACGTTATACGTTATACGTTGTACGTTATACGTTATACGTTGTACGTTGTACGTTATTCGTTATACGTTATACGTTATACGTTATACGTTATACGTTATATGTTTAACGTTATACATTATACGTTATACGTTATACGTTATATGTTTATCGTTATACGTTATACGTTATACGTTATACGTTATACGTTATACGTTATACGTTATACGTTATACGTTATACGTTATACGTTATACGTTATACGTTATACGTTATACGTTATACGTTATACGTTATACGTTATACGTTATACGTTATACGTTATACGTTATACGTTATACGTTATACGTTATACGTTATACGTTATACGTTATACGTTATACGTTACACGTTATACGTTACACGTTATACGTTATACGTTATACGTTATACGTTATACGTTATACGTTATACGTTATACGTTATACGTTGTACGTTGTACGTTATATGTTTAACGTTATACGTTATACGTTATACGTTATACGTTATACGTTATACGTTATACGTTATACGTTATACGTTATACGTTTAACGTTATACGTTATACATTATACGTTATACGTCTAAACGTTATACGTTGTACGTTATAGGTTATACGTTTAAGATTATACGTTATACGTTATACGTTATACGTTTAACGTTATACGTTATACGTTATATGTTTAACGTTAAAAGTTTAACGTTAAAAGTTATACGTTATACGTTATACGTTATACGTTATACGTTATACGTTATACGTTATACGTTATACGTTATACGTTATACGTTATACGTTATACGTTATACGTTATACGTTATACGTTATACGTTATACGTTATACGTTATACGTTGTACGTTGTACGATGTACGTTATTCGTTATACGTTATACGTTATACGTTATACGTTATACGTTATACGTTATACGTTATACGTTATACGTTATACGTTATACGTTATACGTTATACGTTATACGTTATACGTTATACGTTATACGTTATACGTTATACGTTATACGTTATATTTTATACGTTGTACGTTGTACGTTATATGTTTAACGTTATACGTTATACGTTATACGTTTAACGTTTAACGTTATACGTTATACATTATACGTTATACGTCTAAACGTTATACGTTGTACGTTATAGGTTATACGTTTAAGATTATACGTTATACGTTATACGTTATACGTTTAACGTTATACGTTATACGTTATATGTTTAACGTTAACAGTTATACGTTATACGTTATACGTTATACGTTATACGTTATACGTTATACGTTACACGTTATACGTTATACGTTATACGTTATACGTTATACGTTATACGTTATACGTTATACGTTATACGTTATACGTTATACGTTATACGTTATACGTTATACGTTATACGTTATACGTTATACGTTGTACGTTGTACGTTATATGTTTAACGTTATACGTTATACGTTATACGTTATACGTTATACGTTATACGTTATACGTTATACGTTTAACGTTATACGTTATACATTATACGTTATACGTCTAAACGTTATACGTTGTACGTTATAGGTTATACGTTTAAGATTATACGTTATACGTTATACGTTATACGTTTAACGTTATACGTTATACGTTATATGTTTAACGTTAAAAGTTATACGTTATACGTTATACGTTATACGTTATACGTTATACGTTATACGTTATACGTTATACGTTATACGTTATACGTTATACGTTATACGTTATACGTTATACGTTATACGTTATACGTTATACGTTATACGTTATACGTTATACGTTATACGTTACACGTTATACGTTATACGTTATACGTTATACATTATACGTTATACGTTATACGTTATACGTTATACGTTATACGTTGTACGTTGTACGTTATATGTTTAACGTTATACGTTATACGTTATACGTTATACGTTATACGTTATACGTTATACGTTATACGTTATACGTTATACGTTATACGTTATACGTTATACGTTATACGTTATACGTTATACGTTATACGTTATACGTTATACGTTATACGTTATACGTTATACGTTATACGTTATACGTTGTACGTTATACGTTATACGTTATACGTTATACGTTATACGTTATACGTTATACGTTATACGTTGTTCGTTATACTTTGTACGTTATACGTTATACGTTATACGTTATACGTTATACGTTATACGTTATACGTTATACGTTATACGTTATACGTTATACGTTATACGTTATACGTTATACGTTATACGTTTAACGTTATACGTTATACGTTTAACGTTATACGTTATACGTTATATGTTTAACGTTAAAAGTTATACGTTATACGTTATACGTTATACGTTATACGTTGTACGTTATACGTTATACGTTGTACGTTGTACGTTATTCGTTATACGTTATACGTTATACGTTATACGTTATACGTTATATGTTTAACGTTATACATTATACGTTATACGTTATACGTTATATGTTTATCGTTATACGTTATACGTTATACGTTATACGTTATACGTTATACGTTATACGTTATACGTTATACGTTATACGTTATACGTTATACGTTATACGTTATACGTTATACGTTATACGTTATACGTTATACGTTATACGTTATACGTTATACGTTATACGTTATACGTTATACGTTATACGTTATACGTTATACGTTATACGTTATACGTTATACGTTATACGTTATACGTTATACGTTATACGTTATACGTTATACGTTATACGTTATACGTTATACGTTATACGTTATACGTTATACGTTATACGTTATACGTTACACGTTATACGTTACACGTTATACGTTATACGTTATACGTTATACGTTATACGTTATACGTTATACGTTATACGTTGTACGTTGTACGTTATATGTTTAACGTTATACGTTATACGTTATACGTTATACGTTATACGTTATACGTTATACGTTATACGTTATACGTTATACGTTTAACGTTATACGTTATACATTATACGTTATACGTCTAAACGTTATACGTTGTACGTTATAGGTTATACGTTTAAGATTATACGTTATACGTTATACGTTATACGTTTAACGTTATACGTTATACGTTATATGTTTAACGTTAAAAGTTATACGTTATACGTTATACGTTATACGTTATACGTTATACGTTATACGTTATACGTTATACGTTATACGTTATACGTTATACGTTATACGTTATACGTTATACGTTATACGTTATACGTTATACGTTATACGTTATACGTTATACGTTGTACGTTGTACGATGTACGTTATTCGTTATACGTTATACGTTATACGTTATACGTTATACGTTATACGTTATACGTTATACGTTATACGTTATACGTTATACGTTATACGTTATACGTTATACGTTATACGTTATACGTTATACGTTATACGTTATACGTTATACGTTATACGTTGTACGTTGTACGTTATATGTTTAACGTTATACGTTATACGTTATACGTTATACGTTTAACGTATAACGTTATACGTTATACATTATACGTTATACGTCTAAACGTTATACGTTGTACGTTATAGGTTATACGTTTAAGATTATACGTTATACGTTATACGTTATACGTTTAACGTTATACGTTATACGTTATATGTTTAACGTTAACAGTTATACGTTATACGTTATACGTTATACGTTATACGTTATACGTTATACGTTACACGTTATACGTTATACGTTATACGTTATACGTTATACGTTATACGTTATACGTTATACGTTATACGTTATACGTTATACGTTATACGTTATACGTTATACGTTATACGTTGTACGTTGTACGTTATATGTTTAACGTTATACGTTATACGTTATACGTTATACGTTATACGTTATACGTTATACGTTATACGTTTAACGTTATACGTTATACATTATACGTTATACGTCTAAACGTTATACGTTGTACGTTATAGGTTATACGTTTAAGATTATACGTTATACGTTATACGTTATACGTTATACGTTTAACGTTATACGTTATACGTTATATGTTTAACGTTAAAAGTTATACGTTATACGTTATACGTTATACGTTATACGTTATACGTTATACGTTATACGTTATACGTTATACGTTATACGTTATACGTTATACGTTATACGTTATACGTTATACGTTATACGTTATACGTTATACGTTACACGTTATACGTTATACGTTATACGTTATACATTATACGTTATACGTTATACGTTATACGTTATACGTTATACGTTGTACGTTGTACGTTATATGTTTAACGTTATACGTTATACGTTATACGTTATACGTTATACGTTATACGTTATACGTTTAACGTTATACGTTATACATTATACGTTATACGTCTAAACGTTATACGTTGTACGTTATAGGTTATACGTTTAAGATTATACGTTATACGTTATACGTTTAACGTTATACGTTATACGTTATATGTTTAACGTTAAAAGTTATACGTTATACGTTATACGTTATACGTTATACGTTATACGTTATACGTTATACGTTATACGTTATACGTTATACGTTATACGTTATACGTTATACGTTATACGTTATACGTTATACGTTATACGTTATACGTTATACGTTATACGTTATACGTTATACGTTATACGTTATACGTTATACGTTATACGTTATACGTTATACGTTATACGTTATACGTTATACGTTATACGTTATACGTTATACGTTATACGTTATACGTTATACGTTATACGTTATACGTTATACGTTATACGTTATACGTTATACGTTATACGTTATACGTTATACGTTATACGTTATACGTTATACGTTATACGTTATACGTTATACGTTATACGTTATACGTTATACGTTATACGTTATACGTTATACGTTATACGTTATACGTTATACGTTATACGTTATACGTTATACGTTATACGTTATACGTTATACGTTATACGTTATACGTTATACGTTATACGTTATACGTTATACGTTATACGTTATACGTTATACGTTATACGTTATACGTTATACGTTATACGTTATACGTTATACGTTATACGTTATACGTTATACGTTATACGTTATACGTTATACGTTATACGTTATACGTTATACGTTATACGTTATACGTTATACGTTATACGTTATACGTTATACGTTATACGTTATACGTTATACGTTATACGTTTAACGTTATACGTTATACGTTATATGTTTAACGTTAAAAGTTATACGTTATACGTTATATGTTTAACGTTAAAAGTTATACGTTATACGTTATACGTTATACGTTATACGTTATACGTTATACGTTATACGTTATACGTTATACGTTATACGTTATACGTTATACGTTATACGTTGTACGTTGTACGATGTACGTTATTCGTTATACGTTATACGTTATACGTTATACGTTATACGTTATACGTTATACGTTATACGTTATACGTTGTTCGTTATACTTTGTACGTTATACGTTATACGTTATACGTTATACGTTATACGTTATACGTTATACGTTATACGTTATACGTTATACGTCATACGTTATACGTTATACGTTATACGTTATACGTTATACGTTATACGTTATACGTTATACGTTATACGTTATACGTTATACGTTATACGTTATACGTTATACGTTATACGTTATACGTTATACGTTATACGTTATACGTTATACGTTATACGTTATACGTTATACGTTATACGTTATACGTTATACGTTATACGTTATACGTTATACGTTATACGTTATACGTTATACGTTATACGTTATACGTTATACGTTATACGTTATACGTTTAACGTTATACGTTATACGTTATATGTTTAACGTTAAAAGTTATACGTTATACGTTATACGTTATACGTTATACGTTATACGTTATACGTTATACGTTGTACGTTATACGTTATACGTTGTACGTTGTACGTTATTCGTTATTCGTTATACGTTATACGTTATACGTTATACGTTATACGTTATACGTTATATGTTTAACGTTATACATTATACGTTAAACGTTATACGTTATATGTTTATCGTTATACGTAATACGTTATACGTTATACGTTATACGTTATACGTTATACGTTATACGTTATACGTTATACGTTATACGTTATACGTTATACGTTATACGTTGTACGTTGTACGTTATATGTTTAACGTTATACGTTATACGTTATACGTTATACGTTATACGTTATACGTTATACGTTATACGTTATACGTTAAACATATAACGTTATACGTTATACATTATACGTGTAACGTTATACGTTATACATTATACGTTATACGTCTAAACGTTATACGTTGTACGTTATAGGTTATACGTTTAAGATTATACGTTATACGTTATACGTTATATGTTTAACGTTAAAAGTTATACGTTATACGTTATACGTTATACGTTATACGTTATACGTTATACGTTATACGTTATACGTTATACGTTATACGTTATACGTTATACGTTGTACGTTGTACGATGTACGTTATTCGTTATACGTTATACGTTATACGTTATACGTTATGCGTTATACGTTATACGTTATACGTTATACGTTATACGTTATACATTATACGTTATACGTTATACGTTGTACGTTGTACGTTGTACGTTATACGTTATACATTATACGTTATACGTTATACGTTATATGTTTATCGTTGTAGGTTATACGTTATACGTTATACATTGTACGTTATACGTTATACGTTGTACGTTGTACGTTATTCGTTATACGTTATACGTTATACGTTATACGTTATACGTTATACGTTATACGTTATACGTTATACGTTATACGTTATACGTTATACGTTATACGTTATACGTTATACGTTATACGTTATACGTTATACGTTATACGTTACACGTTATACGTTATACGTTATACGTTATACGTTATACGTTATACGTTACACGTTATACGTTATACGTTATACGTTGTACGTTGTACGTGATATGTTTAACGTTATACGTTATACGTTATACGTTATACGTTATACGTTATACGTTATACGTTTAACGTTATACGTTATACATTATACGTTATACGTCTAAACGTTATACGTTGTACGTTATAGGTTATACGTTTAAGATTATAGGTTATACGTTATACGTTATACGTTTAACGTTATACGTTATACGTTATATGTTTAACGTTAAAAGTTATACGTTATACGTTATACGTTATACGTTATACGTTATACGTTATACGTTATACGTTATACGTTGTACGTTGTACGATGTACGTTATTCGTTATACGTTATACGTTATACGTTATACGTTATATGTTATACGTTATACGTTATACGTTATACGTTATACGTTATACGTTATACGTTATACGTTGTACGTTGTACGTTGTACGTTGTACGTTGTACGTTGTACGTTATACGTTATACATTATACGTTATACGTTATACATTATATGTTTATCGTTGTAGGTTATACGTTATACGTTATACATTGTACGTTATACGTTATACGTTGTACGTTATTCGTTATACGTTATACGTTATACGTTATACGTTATACGTTATACGTTATACGTTATACGTTATACGTTATACGTTATACGTTATACGTTATACGTTATATTTTTAACGTTATACATTATACGTTATACGTTATACGTTATATGTTTATCGTTATACGTTATACGTTATACGTTATACGTTATACGTTATACGTTTAACGTTACACGTTATACATTATACTTTATACGTTTAAACGTTATACGTTGTACGTTATAGGTTATACGTTTAACATTATACGTTATACGTTATGCGTTATACGTTATACGTTGTACGTTGTACTTTGTACGTTATACGTTATACGTTATACGTTATACGTTATACGTTGTACGTTGTACGTTTAACGTTAAAAGTTATACGATATACGTTATACGTTATACGTTATACGTTATACGTTATACGTTATACGTTATACGTTATACGTTATACGTTATACGTTATACGTTATACGTTATACGTTATACGTTATACGTTATACGTTATACGTTATACGTTATACGTTATACGTTATACGTTATACGTTATACGTTATACGTTATACGTTATACGTTATACGTTATACGTTATACGTTATACGTTATACGTTATACGTTATACGTTATACGTTATACGTTATACGTTATACGTTATACGTTATACGTTATACGTTATACGTTATACATTATACGTGTAACGTTATACGTTATACATTATACGTTATACGTCTAAACGTTATACGTTGTACGTTATAGGTTATACGTTTAAGATTATACGTTATACGTTATACGTTATATGTTTAACGTTAAAAGTTATACGTTAAAAGTTATACGTTATACGTTATACGTTATACGTTATACGTTATACGTTATACGTTATACGTTATACGTTATACGTTATACGTTGTACGTTGTACGATGTACGTTATTCGTTATACGTTATACGTTATACGTTATACGTTATGCGTTATACGTTATACGTTATACGTTATACGTTATACGTTATACATTATACGTTATACGTTATACGTTGTACGTTGTACGTTGTACGTTATACGTTATACATTATACGTTATACGTTATACGTTATATGTTTATCGTTGTAGGTTATACGTTATACGTTATACGTTGTACGTTATACGTTATACGTTGTACGTTGTACGTTATTCGTTATACGTTATACGTTATACGTTATACGTTATACGTTATACGTTATACGTTATACGTTATACGTTATACATTATACGTTATACGTTATACGTTATACGTTATACGTTATACGTTGTACGTTGTACGTTATATGTTTAACGTTATACGTTATACGTTATACGTTATACGTTATACGTTATACGTTATACGTTATACGTTTAACGTTATACGTTATACATTATACGTTATACGTCTAAACGTTATACGTTGTACGTTATAGGTTATACGTTTAAGATTATAGGTTATACGTTATACGTTATACGTTTAACGTTATACGTTATACGTTATATGTTTAACGTTAAAAGTTATACGTTATACGTTATACGTTATACGTTATACGTTATACGTTATACGTTATACGTTATACGTTATACGTTATACGTTATACGTTGTACGTTGTACGATGTACGTTATTCGTTATACGTTATACGTTATACGTTATACGTTATACGTTATACGTTATACGTTATACGTTATACGTTATACGTTATACGTTATACGTTATACGTTGTACGTTGTACGTTGTACGTTGTACGTTGTACGTTGTACGTTATACGTTATACATTATACGTTATACGTTATACGTTATATGTTTATCGTTGTAGGTTATACGTTATACGTTATACATTGTACGTTATACGTTATACGTTGTACGTTGTACGTTATTCGTTATACGTTATACGTTATACGTTATACGTTATACGTTATACGTTATACGTTATACGTTATACGTTATACGTTATATTTTTAACGTTATACATTATACGTTATACGTTATACGTTATATGTTTATCGTTATACGTTATACGTTATACGTTATACGTTATACGTTATACGTTTAACGTTACACGTTATACATTATACTTTATACGTTTAAACGTTATACGTTGTACGTTATAGGTTATACGTTTAACATTATACGTTATACGTTATGCGTTATACGTTATACGTTGTACGTTGTACTTTGTACGTTATACGTTATACGTTATACGTTATACGTTATACGTTATACGATATACGTTATACGTTATATGTTTAACGTTATACGTTATACGTTATACGTTATACGTTATACGTTATACGTTATACGTTATACGTTATACGTTATACGTTATACGTTATACGTTATACGTTATACGTTATACGTTATACGTTATACGTTATACGTTATACGTTATACGTTATACGTTATACGTTATACGTTATACGTTATACGTTGTACGTTATACGTTATACGTTGTACGTTGTACGTTATTCGTTATTCGTTATACGTTATACGTTATACGTTATACGTTATACGTTATACGTTATATGTTTAACGTTATACATTATACGTTAAACGTTATACGTTATATGTTTATCGTTATACGTAATACGTTATACGTTATACGTTATACGTTATACGTTATACGTTATACGTTATACGTTATACGTTATACGTTATACGTTATACGTTATACGTTGTACGTTGTACGTTATATGTTTAACGTTATACGTTATACGTTATACGTTATACGTTATACGTTATACGTTATACGTTATACGTTATACGTTAAACATATAACGTTATACGTTATACATTATACGTGTAACGTTATACGTTATACATTATACGTTATACGTCTAAACGTTATACGTTGTACGTTATAGGTTATACGTTTAAGATTATACGTTATACGTTATACGTTATATGTTTAACGTTAAAAGTTATACGTTATACGTTATACGTTATACGTTATACGTTATACGTTATACGTTATACGTTATACGTTATACGTTATACGTTATACGTTATACGTTATACGTTGTACGTTGTACGATGTACGTTATTCGTTATACGTTATACGTTATACGTTATACGTTATGCGTTATACGTTATACGTTATACGTTATACGTTATACGTTATACATTATACGTTATACGTTATACGTTGTACGTTGTACGTTGTACGTTATACGTTATACATTATACGTTATACGTTATACGTTATATGTTTATCGTTGTAGGTTATACGTTATACGTTATACATTGTACGTTATACGTTATACGTTGTACGTTGTACGTTATTCGTTATACGTTATACGTTATACGTTATACGTTATACGTTATACGTTATACGTTATACGTTATACGTTATACGTTATACGTTATACGTTATACGTTATACGTTATACGTTATACGTTATACGTTATACGTTATACGTTATACGTTACACGTTATACGTTATACGTTATACGTTATACATTATACGTTATACGTTATACGTTATACGTTATACGTTATACGTTGTACGTTGTACGTGATATGTTTAACGTTATACGTTATACGTTATACGTTATACGTTATACGTTATACGTTATACGTTTAACGTTATACGTTATACGTTATACATTATACGTTATACGTCTAAACGTTATACGTTGTACGTTATAGGTTATACGTTTAAGATTATAGGTTATACGTTATACGTTATACGTTTAACGTTATACGTTATACGTTATATGTTTAACGTTAAAAGTTATACGTTATACGTTATACGTTATACGTTATACGTTATACGTTATACGTTATACGTTATACGTTGTACGTTGTACGATGTACGTTATTCGTTATACGTTATACGTTATACGTTATACGTTATACGTTATACGTTATACGTTATACGTTATACGTTATACGTTATACGTTATACGTTATACGTTATACGTTGTACGTTGTACGTTGTACGTTGTACGTTGTACGTTGTACGTTATACGTTATACATTATACGTTATACGTTATACGTTATATGTTTATCGTTGTAGGTTATACGTTATACGTTATACATTGTACGTTATACGTTATACGTTGTACGTTGTACGTTATTCGTTATACGTTATACGTTATACGTTATACGTTATACGTTATACGTTATACGTTATACGTTATACGTTATACGTTATACGTTATATTTTTAACGTTATACATTATACGTTATACGTTATACGTTATATGTTTATCGTTATACGTTATACGTTATACGTTATACGTTATACGTTATACGTTTAACGTTACACGTTATACATTATACTTTATACGTTTAAACGTTATACGTTGTACGTTATAGGTTATACGTTTAACATTATACGTTATACGTTATGCGTTATACGTTATACGTTGTACGTTGTACTTTGTACGTTATACGTTATACGTTATACGTTATACGTTATACGTTATACGTTGTACGTTGTACGTTTAACGTTAAAAGTTATACGATATACGTTATACGTTATACGTTATACGTTATACGTTATACGTTATACGTTATACGTTATACGTTATACGTTATACGTTATACGTTATACGTTATACGTTATACGTTATACGTTATACGTTATACGTTATACGTTATACGTTATACGTTATACGTTATACGTTATACGTTATACGTTATACGTTATACGTTATACGTTATACGTTATACGTTATACGTTATACGTTATACGTTATACGTTATACGTTATACGTTATACGTTATACGTTATACGTTATACGTTATACGTTATACGTTATACGTTATACGTTATACGTTATACGTTATACGTTATACGTTATACGTTATACGTTATACGTTATACGTTATACGTTATACATTATACGTGTAACGTTATACGTTATACATTATACGTTATACGTCTAAACGTTATACGTTGTACGTTATAGGTTATACGTTTAAGATTATACGTTTTACGTTATACGTTATATGTTTAACGTTAAAAGTTATACGTTATACGTTATACGTTATACGTTATACGTTATACGTTATACGTTATACGTTGTACGTTGTACGATGTACGTTATTCGTTATACGTTATACGTTATACGTTATACGTTATGCGTTATACGTTATACGTTATACGTTATACGTTATACGTTATACATTATACGTTATACGTTATACGTTGTACGTTGTACGTTGTACGTTATACGTTATACATTATACGTTATACGTTATACGTTATATGTTTATCGTTGTAGGTTATACGTTATACGTTATACGTTGTACGTTATACGTTATACGTTGTACGTTGTACGTTATTCGTTATACGTTATTCGTTATACGTTATACGTTATACGTTATACGTTATACGTTATACGTTATACGTTATACGTTATACGTTATACGTTATACGTTATACGTTATACGTTATACGTTATACGTTTAACGTTATACGTTATACATTATACGTTATACGTCTAAACGTTATACGTTGTACGTTATAGGTTATACGTTTAAGATTATAGGTTATACGTTATACGTTATACGTTTAACGTTATACGTTATACGTTATATGTTTAACGTTAAAAGTTATACGTTATACGTTATACGTTATACGTTATACGTTATACGTTATACGTTATACGTTATACGTTATACGTTATACGTTATACGTTATACGTTGTACGTTGTACGATGTACGTTATTCGTTATACGTTATACGTTATACGTTATACGTTATACGTTATACGTTATACGTTATACGTTATACGTTATACGTTATACGTTATACGTTGTACGTTGTACGTTGTACGTTGTACGTTGTACGTTGTACGTTATACGTTATACATTATACGTTATACGTTATACGTTATATGTTTATCGTTGTAGGTTATACGTTATACGTTATACATTGTACGTTATACGTTATACGTTGTACGTTGTACGTTATTCGTTATACGTTATACGTTATACGTTATACGTTATACGTTATACGTTATACGTTATACGTTATACGTTATACGTTATACGTTATACGTTATATTTTTAACGTTATACATTATACGTTATACGTTATACGTTATATGTTTATCGTTATACGTTATACGTTATACGTTATACGTTATACGTTATACGTTTAACGTTACACGTTATACATTATACTTTATACGTTTAAACGTTATACGTTGTACGTTATAGGTTATACGTTTAACATTATACGTTATACGTTATGCGTTATACGTTATACGTTGTACGTTGTACTTTGTACGTTATACGTTATACGTTATACGTTATACGTTATACGTTGTACGTTGTACGTTTAACGTTAAAAGTTATACGATATACGTTATACGTTATATGTTTAACGTTATACGTTATACGTTATACGTTATACGTTATACGTTATACGTTATACGTTATACGTTATACGTTATACGTTATACGTTATACGTTATACGTTATACGTTATACGTTATACGTTATACGTTATACGTTATACGTTATACGTTATACGTTATACGTTATACGTTATACGTTATACGTTATACGTTATACGTTATACGTTATACGTTATACGTTATACGTTATACGTTATACGTTATACGTTATACGTTATACGTTATACGTTATACGTTATACGTTATACGTTATACGTTATACGTTATACGTTATACGTTATACGTTATACGTTATACGTTATACGTTATACGTTATACGTTATACGTTATACGTTATACGTTATACGTTATACGTTATACGTTATACGTTATACGTTATACGTTATACGTTATACGTTATACGTTATACGTTATACGTTATACGTTATACGTTATACGTTATACGTTATACGTTATACGTTATACGTTATACGTTATACGTTATACGTTATACGTTATACGTTATACGTTATACGTTATACGTTATACGTTATACGTTATACGTTATACGTTATACGTTATACGTTATACGTTATACGTTATACGTTATACGTTATACGTTATACGTTATACGTTATACGTTATACGTTATACGTTATACGTTATACGTTATACGTTATACGTTATACGGTATACGTTATACGTTATACATTATACGTTATACGTTATACGTTATATGTTTATCGTTATACGTTATACGTTATATGTTTATCGTTATACGTTATACGTTGTACGTTGTACGTTGTACGTTATACGTTATACATTATACGTTATACGTTATACGTTATATGTTTATCGTTGTAGGTTATACGTTATACGTTATACGTTATACGATATACGTTATACGTTATATGTTTAACGTTATACCTTATACGTTATACGTTATACGTTTAACGTTATACGTTATATGTTTAACGTTAAAAGTTATACGTTATACGTTATATGTTTAACGTTAAAAGTTATACGTTATACGTTATACGTTATACGTTATACGTTATACGTTATACGTTATACGTTATACGTTGTACGTTGTACGATGTACGTTATTCGTTATACGTTATACGTTATACGTTATACGTTATACGTTATACGTTATACGTTATACGTTATACGTTATACGTTATACGTTGTTCGTTATACTTTGTACGTTATACGTTATACGTTATACGTTATACGTTATACGTTATACGTTATACGTTACACGTTATACGTTATACGTTATACGTTATACGTCATACGTTATACGTTATACGTTATACGTTATACGTTATACGTTATACGTTATACGTTATACGTTATACGTTATACGTTATACGTTATACGTTATACGTTATACGTTATACGTTATACGTTATACGTTATACGTTATACGTTATACGTTATACGTTATACGTTATACGTTATACGTTATACGTTATACGTTATACGTTATACGTTATACGTTATACGTTATACGTTATACGTTATACGTTATACGTTATACGTTATACGTTATACGTTATACGTTATACGTTATACGTTATACGTTTAACGTTATACGTTATACGTTATATGTTTAACGTTAAAAGTTATACGTTATACGTTATACGTTATACGTTATACGTTATACGTTATACGTTATACGTTATACGTTATACGTTATACGTTATACGTTGTACGTTGTACGTTATATGTTTAACGTTATACGTTATACGTTATACGTTATACGTTATACGTTATACGTTATACGTTATACGTTATACGTTATACGTTTAACGTTATACGTTATACATTATACGTGTAACGTTATACGTTATACATTATACGTTATACGTCTAAACGTTATACGTTGTACGTTATAGGTTATACGTTTAAGATTATACGTTATACGTTATACGTTATATGTTTAACGTTAAAAGTTATACGTTATACGTTATACGTTATACGTTATACGTTATACGTTATACGTTATACGTTATACGTTATACGTTATACGTTATACGTTATACGTTATACGTTATACGTTATACGTTGTACGTTGTACGATGTACGTTATTCGTTATACGTTATACGTTATACGTTATACGTTATACGTTATACGTTATACGTTATACGTTATACGTTATACGTTATACATTATACGTTATACGTTATACGTTGTACGTTGTACGTTGTACGTAATACGTTATACATTATACGTTATACGTTATACGTTATATGTTTATCGTTGTAGGTTATACGTTATACGTTATACGTTATATGTTTATCGTTGTAGGTTATACGTTATACGTTATACGTTGTACGTTATACGTTATACGTTGTACGTTGTACGTTATACGTTATACGTTATACGTTATACGTTATACGTTATACGTTATACGTTATACGTTATATGTTTAACGTTATACGTTATACGTTATACGTTTAACGTTACACGTTATACATTATACTTTATACGTTTAAACGTTATACGTTGTACGTTATAGGTTATACGTTTAACATTATACGTTATACGTTATGCGTTATACGTTATACGTTGTACGTTGTACTTTGTACGTTATACGTTATACGTTATACGTTATACGTTATACGTTGTACGTTGTACGTTTAACGTTAAAAGTTATACGATATACGTTATACGTTATACGTTATACGTTATACGTTATACGTTATACGTTATACGTTATACGTTATACGTTATACGTTATACGTTATACGTTATACGTTATACGTTATACGTTATACGTTATACGTTATACGTTATACGTTATACGTTATACGTTATACGTTATACGTTATACGTTATACGTTATACGTTATACGTTATACGTTATACGTTATACGTTATACGTTATACGTTATACGTTATACGTTATACGTTATACGTTATACGTTATACGTTATACGTTATACGTTATACGTTATACGTTATACGTTATACGTTATACGTTATACGTTATACGTTATACGTTATACATTATACGTATAACGTTATACGTTATACATTATACGTTATACGTCTAAACGTTATACGTTGTACGTTATAGGTTATACGTTTAAGATTATACGTTATACGTTATACGTTATATGTTTAACGTTAAAAGTTATACGTTATACGTTATACGTTATACGTTATACGTTATACGTTATACGTTATACGTTATACGTTATACGTTATACGTTATACGTTATACGTTGTACGTTGTACGATGTACGTTATTCGTTATACGTTATACGTTATACGTTATACGTTATGCGTTATACGTTATACGTTATACGTTATACGTTATACGTTATACATTATACGTTATACGTTATACGTTGTACGTTGTACGTTGTACGTTATACGTTATACATTATACGTTATACGTTATACGTTATATGTTTATCGTTGTAGGTTATACGTTATACGTTATACATTGTACGTTATACGTTATACGTTGTACGTTGTACGTTATTCGTTATACGTTATACGTTATACGTTATACGTTATACGTTATACGTTATACGTTATACGTTATACGTTATACATTATACGTTATACGTTATACGTTATACGTTATACGTTATACGTTGTACGTTGTACGTTATATGTTTAACGTTATACGTTATACGTTATACGTTATACGTTATACGTTATACGTTATACGTTATACGTTTAACGTTATACGTTATACATTATACGTTATACGTCTAAACGTTATACGTTGTACGTTATAGGTTATACGTTTAAGATTATAGGTTATACGTTATACGTTATACGTTTAACGTTATACGTTATACGTTATATGTTTAACGTTAAAAGTTATACGTTATACGTTATACGTTATACGTTATACGTTATACGTTATACGTTATACGTTATACGTTATACGTTATACGTTATACGTTGTACGTTGTACGATGTACGTTATTCGTTATACGTTATACGTTATACGTTATACGTTATACGTTATACGTTATACGTTATACGTTATACGTTATACGTTATACGTTATACGTTATACGTTGTACGTTGTACGTTGTACGTTGTACGTTGTACGTTGTACGTTATACGTTATACATTATACGTTATACGTTATACGTTATATGTTTATCGTTGTAGGTTATACGTTATACGTTATACATTGTACGTTATACGTTATACGTTGTACGTTGTACGTTATTCGTTATACGTTATACGTTATACGTTATACGTTATACGTTATACGTTATACGTTATACGTTATACGTTATACGTTATATGTTTAACGTTATACATTATACGTTATACGTTATACGTTATATGTTTATCGTTATACGTTATACGTTATACGTTATACGTTATACGTTATACGTTTAACGTTACACGTTATACATTATACTTTATACGTTTAAACGTTATACGTTGTACGTTATAGGTTATACGTTTAACATTATACGTTATACGTTATGCGTTATACGTTATACGTTGTACGTTGTACTTTGTACGTTATACGTTATACGTTATACGTTATACGTTGTACGTTGTACGTTTAACGTTAAAAGTTATACGATATACGTTATACGTTATATGTTTAACGTTATACGTTATACGTTATACGTTATACGTTATACGTTATACGTTATACGTTATACGTTATACGTTATACGTTATACGTTATACGTTATACGTTATACGTTATACGTTATACGTTATACGTTATACGTTATACGTTATACGTTATACGTTATACGTTATACGTTATACGTTATACGTTATACGTTGTACGTTATACGTTATACGTTGTACGTTGTACGTTATTCGTTATTCGTTATACGTTATACGTTATACGTTATACGTTATACGTTATACGTTATATGCTTAACGTTATACATTATACGTTAAACGTTATACGTTATATGTTTATCGTTATACGTAATACGTTATACGTTATACGTTATACGTTATACGTTATACGTTATACGTTATACGTTATACGTTATACGTTATACGTTATACGTTATACGTTGTACGTTGTACGTTATATGTTTAACGTTGTACGTTATACGTTATACGTTATACGTTATACGTTATACGTTATACGTTATACGTTATACGTTATACATTTAACGTTATACGTTATACATTATACGTGTAACGTTATACGTTATACATTATACGTTATACGTCTAAACGTTATACGTTGTACGTTATAGGTTATACGTTTAAGATTATACGTTATACGTTATACGTTATATGTTTAACGTTAAAAGTTATACGTTATACGTTATACGTTATACGTTATACGTTATACGTTATACGTTATACGTTATACGTTATACGTTATACGTTATACGTTATACGTTGTACGTTGTACGATGTACGTTATTCGTTATACGTTATACGTAATACGTTATACGTTATGCGTTATACGTTATACGTTATACGTTATACGTTATACGTTATACATTATACGTTATACGTTATACGTTGTACGTTGTACGTTGTACGTTATACGTTATACATTATACGTTATACGTTATACGTTATATGTTTATCGTTGTAGGTTATACGTTATACGTTATACGTTGTACGTTATACGTTATACGTTGTACGTTGTACGTTATTCGTTATACGTTATACGTTATACGTTATACGTTATACGTTATACGTTATACGTTATACGTTATACGTTATACGTTATACGTTATACGTTATACGTTATACGTTATACGTTATACGTTATACGTTATACGTTATACGTTATACGTTATACGTTATACGTTATACGTTACACGTTATACGTTATACGTTATACGTTAAACATTATACGTTATACGTTATACGTTATACGTTATACGTTATACGTTGTACGTTGTACGTGATATGTTTAACGTTATACGTTATACGTTATACGTTATACGTTATACGTTATACGTTATACGTTTAACGTTATACGTTATACGTTATACATTATACGTTATACGTCTAAACGTTATACGTTGTACGTTATAGGTTATACGTTTAAGATTATAGGTTATACGTTATACGTTATACGTTTAACGTTATACGTTATACGTTATATGTTTAACGTTAAAAGTTATACGTTATACGTTATACGTTATACGTTATACGTTATACGTTATACGTTATACGTTATACGTTGTACGTTGTACGATGTACGTTATTCGTTATACGTTATACGTTATACGTTATACGTTATACGTTATACGTTATACGTTATACGTTATACGTTATACGTTATACGTTATACGTTATACGTTGTACGTTGTACGTTGTACGTTGTACGTTGTACGTTGTACGTTATACGTTATACATTATACGTTATACGTTATACGTTATATGTTTATCGTTGTAGGTTATACGTTATACGTTATACATTGTACGTTATACGTTATACGTTGTACGTTGTACGTTATTCGTTATACGTTATACGTTATACGTTATACGTTATACGTTATACGTTATACGTTATACGTTATACGTTATACGTTATACGTTATATGTTTAACGTTATACATTATACGTTATACGTTATACGTTATATGTTTATCGTTATACGTTATACGTTATACGTTATACGTTATACGTTATACGTTTAACGTTACACGTTATACATTATACGTTATACGTTTAAACGTTATACGTTGTACGTTATAGGTTATACGTTTAACATTATACGTTATACGTTATGCGTTATACGTTATACGTTGTACGTTGTACTTTGTACGTTATACGTTATACGTTATACGTTATACGTTATACGTTATACGTTGTACGTTGTACGTTTAACGTTAAAAGTTATACGATATACGTTATACGTTATACGTTATACGTTATACGTTATACGTTATACGTTATACGTTATACGTTATACGTTATACGTTATACGTTATACGTTATACGTTATACGTTATACGTTATACGTTATACGTTATACGTTATACGTTATACGTTATACGTTATACGTTATACGTTATACGTTATACGTTATACGTTATACGTTATACGTTATACGTTATACGTTATACGTTATACGTTATACGTTATACGTTATACGTTATACGTTATACGTTATACGTTATACGTTATACGTTATACGTTATACGTTATACGTTATACGTTATACGTTATACGTTATACGTTATACGTTATACGTTATACGTTATACATTATACGTGTAACGTTATACGTTATACATTATACGTTATACGTCTAAACGTTATACGTTGTACGTTATAGGTTATACGTTTAAGATTATACGTTATACGTTATACGTTATATGTTTAACGTTAAAAGTTATACGTTATACGTTATACGTTATACGTTATACGTTATACGTTATACGTTATACGTTATACGTTATACGTTATACGTTGTACGTTGTACGATGTACGTTATTCGTTATACGTTATACGTTATACGTTATACGTTATGCGTTATACGTTATACGTTATACGTTATACGTTATACGTTATACATTATACGTTATACGTTATACGTTGTACGTTGTACGTTGTACGTTATACGTTATACATTATACGTTATACGTTATACGTTATATGTTTATCGTTGTAGGTTATACGTTATACGTTATACGTTGTACGTTATACGTTATACGTTGTACGTTGTACGTTATTCGTTATACGTTATTCGTTATACGTTATACGTTATACGTTATACGTTATACGTTATACGTTATACGTTATACGTTATACGTTATACGTTATACGTTATACGTTATACGTTATACGTTATACGTTATACGTTATACGTTACACGTTATACGTTATACGTTATACGTTATACATTATACGTTATACGTTATACGTTATACGTTATACGTTATACGTTGTACGTTGTACGTTATATGTTTAACGTTATACGTTATACGTTATACGTTATACGTTATACGTTATACGTTATACGTTATACGTTTAACGTTATACGTTATACATTATACGTTATACGTCTAAACGTTATACGTTGTACGTTATAGGATATACGTTTAAGATTATAGGTTATACGTTATACGTTATACGTTTAACGTTATACGTTATACGTTATATGTTTAACGTTAAAAGTTATACGTTATACGTTATACGTTATACGTTATACGTTATACGTTATACGTTATACGTTATACGTTATACGTTATACGTTATACGTTGTACGTTGTACGATGTACGTTATTCGTTATACGTTATACGTTATACGTTATACGTTATACGTTATACGTTATACGTTATACGTTATACGTTATACGTTATACGTTATACGTTATACGTTGTACGTTGTACGTTGTACGTTGTACGTTGTACGTTGTACGTTATACGTTATACATTATACGTTATACGTTATACATTATATGTTTATCGTTGTAGGTTATACGTTATACGTTATACATTGTACGTTATACGTTATACGTTGTACGTTGTACGTTATTCGTTATACGTTATACGTTATACGTTATACGTTATACGTTATACGTTATACGTTATACGTTATACGTTATACGTTATACGTTATACGTTATATTTTTAACGTTATACATTATACGTTATACGTTATACGTTATATGTTTATCGTTATACGTTATACGTTATACGTTATACGTTATACGTTATACGTTATACGTTTAACGTTACACGTTATACATTATACTTTATACGTTTAAACGTTATACGTTGTACGTTATAGGTTATACGTTTAACATTATACGTTATACGTTATGCGTTATACGTTATACGTTGTACGTTGTACTTTGTACGTTATACGTTATACGTTATACGTTATACGTTATACGTTGTACGTTGTACGTTTAACGTTAAAAGTTATACGATATACGTTATACGTTATACGTTATACGTTATACGTTATACATTATACGTTATACGTTATACGTTATACGTTATACGTTATACGTTATACGTTATACGTTATACGTTATACGTTATACGTTATACGTTATACGTTATACGTTATACGTTATACGTTATACGTTATACGTTATACGTTATACGTTATACGTTATACGTTATACGTTATACGTTATACGTTATACGTTATACGTTATACGTTATACGTTATACGTTATACGTTATACGTTATACGTTATACGTTATACGTTATACGTTATACGTTATACGTTATACGTTATACGTTATACGTTATACGTTATACGTTATACGTTATACGTTATACGTTATACGTTATACGTTATACGTTATACGTTATACGTTATACGTTATACGTTATACGTTATACGTTATACGTTATACGTTATACGTTATACGTTATACGTTATACGTTATACGTTATACGTTATACGTTATACGTTATACGTTATACGTTATACGTTATACGTTATACGTTATACGTTATACGTTATACGTTATACGTTATACGTTATACGTTATACGTTATACGTTATACGTTATACGTTATACGTTATACGTTATACGTTATACGTTATACGTTATACGTTATACGTTATACGTTATACGTTATACGTTATACGTTATACGTTATACGTTATACGTTATACGTTATACGTTATACGGTATACGTTATACGTTATACATTATACGTTATACGTTATACGTTATATGTTTATCGTTATACGTTATACGTTATATGTTTATCGTTATACGTTATACGTTGTACGTTGTACGTTGTACGTTATACGTTATACATTATACGTTATACGTTATACGTTATATGTTTATCGTTGTAGGTTATACGTTATACGTTATACGTTATACGATATACGTTATACGTTATATGTTTAACGTTATACCTTATACGTTATACGTTATACGTTTAACGTTATACGTTATATGTTTAACGTTAAAAGTTATACGTTATACGTTATATGTTTAACGTTAAAAGTTATACGTTATACGTTATACGTTATACGTTATACGTTATACGTTATACGTTATACGTTATACGTTGTACGTTGTACGATGTACGTTATTCGTTATACGTTATACGTTATACGTTATACGTTATACGTTATACGTTATACGTTATACGTTATACGTTATACGTTATACGTTGTTCGTTATACTTTGTACGTTATACGTTATACGTTATACGTTATACGTTATACGTTATACGTTATACGTTACACGTTATACGTTATACGTTATACGTTATACGTTATACGTCATACGTTATACGTTATACGTTATACGTTATACGTTATACGTTATACGTTATACGTTATACGTTATACGTTATACGTTATACGTTATACGTTATACGTTATACGTTATACGTTATACGTTATACGTTATACGTTATACGTTATACGTTATACGTTATACGTTATACGTTATACGTTATACGTTATACGTTATACGTTATACGTTATACGTTATACGTTATACGTTATACGTTATACGTTATACGTTATACGTTATACGTTTAACGTTATACGTTATACGTTATATGTTTAACGTTAAAAGTTATACGTTATACGTTATACGTTATACGTTATACGTTATACGTTATACGTTATACGTTATACGTTATACGTTATACGTTATACGTTGTACGTTGTACGTTATATGTTTAACGTTATACGTTATACGTTATACGTTATACGTTATACGTTATACGTTATACGTTATACGTTATACGTTATACGTTTAACGTTATACGTTATACATTATACGTGTAACGTTATACGTTATACATTATACGTTATACGTCTAAACGTTATACGTTGTACGTTATAGGTTATACGTTTAAGATTATACGTTATACGTTATACGTTATATGTTTAACGTTAAAAGTTATACGTTATACGTTATACGTTATACGTTATACGTTATACGTTATACGTTATACGTTATACGTTATACGTTATACGTTATACGTTATACGTTATACGTTATACGTTATACGTTGTACGTTGTACGATGTACGTTATTCGTTATACGTTATACGTTATACGTTATACGTTATACGTTATACGTTATACGTTATACGTTATACGTTATACGTTATACATTATACGTTATACGTTATACGTTGTACGTTGTACGTTGTACGTAATACGTTATACATTATACGTTATACGTTATACGTTATATGTTTATCGTTGTAGGTTATACGTTATACGTTATACGTTATATGTTTATCGTTGTAGGTTATACGTTATACGTTATACGTTGTACGTTATACGTTATACGTTGTACGTTGTACGTTATACGTTATACGTTATACGTTATACGTTATACGTTATACGTTATACGTTATATGTTTAACGTTATACATTATACGTTATACGTTATACGTTATATGTTTATCGTTATACGTTATACGTTATACGTTATACGTTTAACGTTACACGTTATACATTATACTTTATACGTTTAAACGTTATACGTTGTACGTTATAGGTTATACGTTTAACATTATACGTTATACGTTATGCGTTATACGTTATACGTTATATGTTTAACGATATACGTTATACGTTATACGTTATATGTTATACGTTATACGTTATACGTTATACGTTATACGTAATACGTTATACGTTATACGTTATACGTTATACGTTATACGTTATACGTTATACGTTATACGTTATACGTTATACGTTATACGTTATACGTTATACGTTATACGTTATACGTTATACGTTATACGTTATACGTTATACGTTATACGTTATACGTTATACGTTATACGTTATACGTTATACGTTATACGTTATACGTTATACGTTATACGTTATACGTTATACGTTATACGTTATACGTTATACGTTATACGTTATACGTTATACGTTATACGTTATACGTTATACGTTATACGTTATACGTTATACGTTATACGTTATACGTTATACGTTATACGTTATACGTTATACGTTATACGTTATACGTTATACGTTATACGTTATACGTTATACGTT
Organism: Lasioglossum morio; assembly: GCA_916610235.2. Lineage (NCBI taxonomy): Eukaryota > Metazoa > Arthropoda > Insecta > Hymenoptera > Halictidae > Lasioglossum > Lasioglossum morio. The sequence continues at coordinate 134,453 of CAKAJA020000213.1, read as the reverse complement.
ATACGTTATACGTTATACGTTATACGTTATACGTTATACATTATACGTTATACGTCTAAACGTTATACGTTGTACGTTATAGGTTATACGTTTAAGATTATACGTTATACGTTATACGTTATACGTTATACGTTATACGTTATACGTTATACGTTATACGTTATACGTTATACGTTATACGTTATACGTTATACGTTATACGTTATACGTTATACGTTATACGTTATACGTTATACGTTATACGTTATACGTTATACGTTGTTCGTTATACTTTGTACGTTATACGTTATACGTTATACGTTATACGTTATACGTTATACGTTATACGTTATACGTTATACGTTATACGTTATACGTTATACGTCATACGTTATACGTTATACGTTATACGTTATACGTTATACGTTATACGTTATACGTTATACGTTATACGTTATACGTTATACGTTATACGTTATACGTTATACGTTATACGTTATACGTTATACGTTATACGTTATACGTTATACGTTATACGTTATACGTTATACGTTATACGTTATACGTTATACGTTATACGTTATACGTTATACGTTTAACGTTATACGTTATACGTTATATGTTTAACGTTAAAAGTTATACGTTATACGTTATACGTTATACGTTATACGTTATACGTTATACGTTATACGTTATACGTTATACGTTATACGTTATACGTTATACGTTATACGTTATACGTTATACGTTGTACGTTGTACGTTATATGTTTAACGTTATACGTTATACGTTATACGTTATACGTTATACGTTATACGTTATACGTTATACGTTATACGTTATACGTTTAACGTTATACGTTATACATTATACGTTATACGTCTAAACGTTATACGTTGTACGTTATAGGTTATACGTTTAAGATTATACGTTATACGTTATACGTTATATGTTTAACGTTAAAAGTTATACGTTATACGTTATACGTTATACGTTATACGTTATACGTTATACGTTATACGTTATACGTTATACGTTATACGTTATACGTTATACGTTATACGTTATACGTTATACGTTGTACGTTGTACGATGTACGTTATTCGTTATACGTTATACGTTATACGTTATACGTTATACGTTATACGTTATACGTTATACGTTATACGTTATACGTTATACGTTATACATTATACGTTATACGTTATACGTTGTACGTTGTACGTTGTACGTTATACGTTATACATTATACGTTATACGTTATACGTTATATGTTTATCGTTGTAGGTTATACGTTATACGTTATACGTTATATGTTTATCGTTGTAGGTTATACGTTATACGTTATACGTTGTACGTTATACGTTATACGTTGTACGTTGTACGTTATACGTTATACGTTATACGTTATACGTTATACGTTATACGTTATATGTTTAACGTTATACATTATACGTTATACGTTATACGTTATATGTTTATCGTTATACGTTATACGTTATACGTTATACGTTTAACGTTACACGTTATACATTATACTTTATACGTTTAAACGTTATACGTTGTACGTTATAGGTTATACGTTTAACATTATACGTTATACGTTATGCGTTATACGTTATACGTTATATGTTTAACGATATACGTTATACGTTATACGTTATATGTTATACGTTATACGTTATACGTTATACGTTATACGTAATACGTTATACGTTATACGTTATACGTTATACGTTATACGTTATACGTTATACGTTATACGTTATACGTTATACGTTATACGTTATACGTTATACGTTATACGTTATACGTTATACGTTATACGTTATACGTTATACGTTATACGTTATACGTTATACGTTATACGTTATACGTTATACGTTATACGTTATACGTTATACGTTATACGTTATACGTTATACGTTATACGTTATACGTTATACGTTATACGTTATACGTTATACGTTATACGTTATACGTTATACGTTATACGTTATACCTTATACGTTATACGTTATACGTTATACGTTATACGTTATACGTTATACGTTATACGTTATACGTTATACGTTATACGTTATACGTTATACGTTATACGTTATACGTTATACGTTATACGTTATACGTTATACGTTATACGTTATACGTTATACGTTATACGTTATACGTTATACGTTATACGTTATACGTTATACGTTATACGTTATACGTTATACGTTATACGTTATACGTTATACGTTATACGTTATACGTTATACGTTATACGTTATACGTTATACGTTATACGTTATACGTTATACGTTATACGTTATACGTTATACGTTATACGTTATACGTTATACGTTATACGTTATACGTTATACGTTATACGTTATACGTTATACGTTATACGTTATACGTTATACGTTATATGTTTAACGTTAAAAGTTATACGTTATACGTTATACGTTATACGTTATACGTTATACGTTATACGTTATACGTTATACGTTATACGTTATACGTTATACGTTATACGTTATACGTTATACGTTGTACGTTGTACGTTATATGTTTAACGTTATACGTTATACGTTATACGTTATACGTTATACGTTATACGTTATACGTTATACGTTATACGTTATACGTTTAACGTTATACGTTATACATTATACGTGTAACGTTATACGTTATACATTATACGTTATACGTCTAAACGTTATACGTTGTACGTTATAGGTTATACGTTTAAGATTATACGTTATACGTTATACGTTATATGTTTAACGTTAAAAGTTATACGTTATACGTTATACGTTATACGTTATACGTTATACGTTATACGTTATACGTTATACGTTATACGTTATACGTTATACGTTATACGTTATACGTTATACGTTATACGTTGTACGTTGTACGATGTACGTTATTCGTTATACGTTATACGTTATACGTTATACGTTATACGTTATACGTTATACGTTATACGTTATACGTTATACGTTATACGTTATACATTATACGTTATACGTTATACGTTGTACGTTGTACGTTGTACGTTATACGTTATACATTATACGTTATACGTTATACGTTATATGTTTATCGTTGTAGGTTATACGTTATACGTTATACGTTATATGTTTATCGTTGTAGGTTATACGTTATACGTTATACGTTGTACGTTATACGTTATACGTTGTACGTTGTACGTTATACGTTATACGTTGTACGTTGTACGTTATACGTTATACGTTATATGTTTAACGTTATACATTATACGTTATACGTTATACGTTATATGTTTATCGTTATACGTTATACGTTATACGTTATACGTTTAACGTTACACGTTATACATTATACTTTATACGTTTAAACGTTATACGTTGTACGTTATAGGTTATACGTTTAACATTATACGTTATACGTTATGCGTTATACGTTATACGTTATATGTTTAACGATATACGTTATACGTTATACGTTATATGTTATACGTTATACGTTATACGTTATACGTTATACGTAATACGTTATACGTTATACGTTATACGTTATACGTTATACGTTATACGTTATACGTTATACGTTATACGTTATACGTTATACGTTATACGTTATACGTTATACGTTATACGTTATACGTTATACGTTATACGTTATACGTTATACGTTATACGTTATACGTTATACGTTATACGTTATACGTTATACGTTATACGTTATACGTTATACGTTATACGTTATACGTTATACGTTATACGTTATACGTTATACGTTATACGTTATACGTTATACGTTATACGTTATACGTTATACGTTATACGTTATACGTTATACGTTATACGTTATACGTTATACGTTATACGTTATACGTTATACGTTATACGTTATACGTTATACGTTATACGTTATACGTTATACGTTATACGTTATACGTTATACGTTATACGTTATACGTTATACGTTATACGTTATACGTTATACGTTATACGTTATACGTTATACGTTATACGTTATACGTTATACGTTATACGTTATACGTTATACGTTATACGTTATACGTTATACGTTATACGTTATACGTTATACGTTATACGTTATACGTTATACGTTATACGTTATACGTTATACGTTATACGTTATACGTTATACGTTATACGTTATACGTTATACGTTATACGTTATACGTTATACGTTATACGTTATACGTTATACGTTATACGTTATACGTTATACGTTATACGTTATACGTTATACGTTATACGTTATACGTTATACGTTATACGTTATACGTTATACGTTATACGTTATACGTTATACGTTATACGTTATACGTTATACGTTATACGTTATACGTTATACGTTATACGTTATACGTTATACGTTATACGTTATACGTTATACGTTATACGTTATACGTTATACGTTATACGTTATACGTTATACGTTATACGTTATACGTTATACGTTATACGTTATACGTTATACGTTATACGTTATACGTTATACGTTATACGTTATACGTTATACGTTATACGTTATACGTTATACGTTATACGTTATACGTTATACGTTATACGTTATACGTTATACGTTATACGTTATACGTTATACGTTATACGTTATACGTTATACGTTATACGTTATACGTTATACGTTATACGTTATACGTTATACGTTATACGTTATACGTTATACGGTATACGTTATACGTTATACATTATACGTTATACGTTATACGTTATATGTTTATCGTTATACGTTATACGTTATATGTTTATCGTTATACGTTATACGTTGTACGTTGTACGTTGTACGTTATACGTTATACATTATACGTTATACGTTATACGTTATATGTTTATCGTTGTAGGTTATACGTTATACGTTATACGTTATACGATATACGTTATACGTTATATGTTTAACGTTATACCTTATACGTTATACGTTATACGTTTAACGTTATACGTTATATGTTTAACGTTAAAAGTTATACGTTATACGTTATATGTTTAACGTTAAAAGTTATACGTTATACGTTATACGTTATACGTTATACGTTATACGTTATACGTTATACGTTATACGTTATACGTTATACGTTATACGTTGTACGTTGTACGATGTACGTTATTCGTTATACGTTATACGTTATACGTTATACGTTATACGTTATACGTTATACGTTATACGTTATACGTTATACGTTGTTCGTTATACTTTGTACGTTATACGTTATACGTTATACGTTATACGTTATACGTTATACGTTATACGTTATACGTTATACGTTATACGTTATACGTTATACGTTATACGTCATACGTTATACGTTATACGTTATACGTTATACGTTATACGTTATACGTTATACGTTATACGTTATACGTTATACGTTATACGTTATACGTTATACGTTATACGTTATACGTTATACGTTATACGTTATACGTTATACGTTATACGTTATACGTTATACGTTATACGTTATACGTTATACGTTATACGTTATACGTTATACGTTATACGTTATACGTTATACGTTATACGTTATACGTTATACGTTATACGTTTAACGTTATACGTTATACGTTATATGTTTAACGTTAAAAGTTATACGTTATACGTTATACGTTATACGTTATACGTTATACGTTATACGTTATACGTTATACGTTATACGTTATACGTTATACGTTATACGTTATACGTTATACGTTATACGTTATACGTTGTACGTTGTACGTTATATGTTTAACGTTATACGTTATACGTTATACGTTATACGTTATACGTTATACGTTATACGTTATACGTTATACGTTTAACGTTATACGTTATACATTATACGTGTAACGTTATACGTTATACATTATACGTTATACGTCTAAACGTTATACGTTGTACGTTATAGGTTATACGTTTAAGATTATACGTTATACGTTATACGTTATATGTTTAACGTTAAAAGTTATACGTTATACGTTATACGTTATACGTTATACGTTATACGTTATACGTTATACGTTATACGTTATACGTTATACGTTATACGTTATACGTTGTACGTTGTACGATGTACGTTATTCGTTATACGTTATACGTTATACGTTATACGTTATACGTTATACGTTATACGTTATACGTTATACGTTATACGTTATACATTATACGTTATACGTTATACGTTGTACGTTGTACGTTGTACGTTATACGTTATACATTATACGTTATACGTTATACGTTATATGTTTATCGTTGTAGGTTATACGTTATACGTTATACGTTATATGTTTATCGTTGTAGGTTATACGTTATACGTTATACGTTGTACGTTATACGTTATACGTTGTACGTTGTACGTTATTCGTTATACGTTATACGTTATACGTTATACGTTATACGTTATACGTTATACGTTATATGTTTAACGTTATACATTATACGTTATACGTTATACGTTATATGTTTATCGTTATACGTTATACGTTATACGTTATACGTTTAACGTTACACGTTATACATTATACTTTATACGTTTAAACGTTATACGTTGTACGTTATAGGTTATACGTTTAACATTATACGTTATACGTTATGCGTTATACGTTATACGTTATATGTTTAACGATATACGTTATACGTTATACGTTATATGTTATACGTTATACGTTATACGTTATACGTTATACGTAATACGTTATACGTTATACGTTATACGTTATACGTTATACGTTATACGTTATACGTTATACGTTATACGTTATACGTTATACGTTATACGTTACTAGCTACTCGTGGCGTGCCTGCGGCACGCCCTCGCAGCCAGGCCCTCCGGGCGGGTTGCCCTTGCGTGCGGCGCACAATGTGCGTACCAATGACGTCATAACTTTTGAACGACTGGACTTTCGCATGGATAAAATTTCATGTCAACCAAATGATTTATTTTCTAGTCTTAGAATAATTTAAACTATTACTAACATTTAGCGTAAGGCGAGTGGATAAACAATATTTTTGGTTTTTTGATTTGGTGTATATATGTATAGACTTTTTGGAGTCCCTACTCTAGAGCAAGCAACATATAGTTGGCCATGTGAAAAACATGGATTTTCTAAATTTAAGCCGGCAACGTGCAGAGACTGCCCTTGAGCTTTGTTGATTGTCATCGCGAAAGCAAGACGTACGGGAAACTGTAGTCGTTTGAATGTGAATGGCAAATCAGTGGGAATCATTGGAATGCGTGGAATAAGCACATCTTCTCCTTTACATTTGCCGTTAATTATTGTTGCTTCAATCACATTCGGCATCAGTTTTTTCACTGAAAGTCTGGTTCCGTTGCACAACTTTGGCGTGTTGAGATTCCGAAGGAGCAGTATTGGTGAACCAACTTTCAACATTAATATGTGTGGTGGCATTCCAGCAGGCTCCAATGAATTCAGAAATTCTATTGGATAATTAACAGCTTGATTCTCTTCTGTAACTGTATCGATGGATTTGTATTTGGTAACCGCACCAGGAATTTTTAATTGAATCTTGTTATTGATTCGATTGACGTCATCATTTTTTGGAGCTAAGATAACTCTCTCGGATAGCCAATCGCGATTCCTGAAGTTGTTGACGATGTTCGGAAAAACCTTCATTTCAAGATCTTCAATTGATGATATATGTTGACAGAAGTTTTGTGGGAACGATATCTCCTGTGTTTCAGGAATAACCGGAAGTTTGCCATCGCCCATATCTAAAAGTTGCTTCACAAATGTTTGTGCAGAAACATCTCCAAGTATATGCACACGCATATTGGTTGAAAGTGTAATTTTCTTCACATGTCTCCAAAGAGCCGAATTCTTCAGGCATGCGTTCAGCTCGTCTGCTGGTGTTGATCTTGGAATGACGGGCAAAGTTTGACGGAAATCACCGGCGAGCAATATCAGAGCTCCGCCCATTTGACGTTGATCGTTTCGAAAATCTCGTAGTGTACGATCAAGTGCTTCAAGTCCTTTTTTATGGATCATGGTACATTCATCCCAAATAATAATTTTGCATTTTTTCAATACAGTTGCCATTCCAGATGTTTTTCCAATGTTGCAAATAGGATCTGTAGCATGATTTAGATTCAATGGCAGCTTGAAAGCCGAATGCGCCGTGCGTCCTCCATCAAGTAGTGTTGCTGCAATCCCCGATGATGCTACAGCCACAGCAATCTCATTCTTCATTCGAATTTTGGCGAGTATCAAATTGAGTAGAAATGTTTTTCCTGTGCCTCCTGGTGCATCAAGAAAAAGGAGTCCACCATTTCCGCCTCGTACATACTCCATAACTGTGTCGTACGCGAGTCGTTGATCATTTGTTAAGACCCTTTTCTGAGCCTCAACATAAACTTGTAGCGCATCGGCATCATATTGTTTTTCTCGCAATACGTCTCTATCAACAACATCGTTTCTGTTACGTTCCGGTGTAAATAGCCCAAGCTGATTGAGAAGTTTGTTGTTAATCGACAAACACATATCCTCAAGCAATATCAGTGCTTCATTGTAAATGTCTTCCGAATATTGTACATCCAGGCCGGGGTTGTCTTTGCGTTTTCGGAGAAGTATGTCTTCGCTCATATTTTCTTTGTGTTTTTCCCATAGATCTTTCGGATCAGATGGCGCACACGTTGTCAAGATTATAGCGAACAGAGTACGTATTTGGTGAGCATGACGTATTTCAGATGCTTCTGTCAATGTGTTGTCCCAATGTTGATCATTTTCAAGCAAACCAAGTTTGAAACATGCTTCTCTGTATGTCTGGCATACTTGACCATCGATGGTTTTGACTGCTTGAAACGATGTTGGTCCTTTGACCACGTGAAGCAGCATTCGCAAATAGTAGCATTCACTATTATTCGGATGAACAGTATACACTCGTCCCAATGTTCCAGAGAAAAATATGCCAGCTATTGAAGAATGCTTTGCGCCTCGTTTTCTTCTGTAAAATTTCTTCGTCGATTGATTCCAAGTGTAATAGTGCGGGAGTTCATGATATAACAACGTTTTCGCGAATTCGTCAGTTGCACACAATTGGAAAAAAGCAGTCAACGTTGTGTTTGGTGGATCTGCAGCTCTCTGAAGTGCATTCTCTTCCGTGAAGTAGACTCGTTGACCGTTTTCCAAGTGAACACTGAGATGTATAACAGCAGGAAAGCGTTCATGAATATCGAAACCAAGAATTCGCCATACAGCTTCATTACTACTAATATAGCGTCCCATTTGAAATTGGTCTACTTCGTTAACGGGAGTATTGGGATCCGCAAGTCCGAAAACTGCCATATCGCTGCCTTTATTCACATATTTACATATGTATTTAATCGATTTAACTGAATTGCAGACTTCCACGTTGATATGAGCATTGAACGATTTGGAAAGAATAGGAGAATAGGGCACAATCCACTGGTTATCAATTTCGAAACATAGGTTATTGATTTTGATAGTTGTCGTGTGTCCTCCATCATCTGGTTTTCGTCGTCTGTACAGCGGATAACCATCGCCACCAGTCTGTGTTTCTTGTATCATCTGACGTGGATACTTTTTAGTGCATTTTCCATCTTTCATGCATGGTGAATGTGGGTTGTATAATCCACATGGTCCGTGAATCATATGTTTTTTGATAATTTCAAATAATTCTGGATCTTCTTCTGGATCGGGCAGCTCAGCGTTAACGATATCGTCAATTTGAGTTCGAGCAATTCTTTCAACCAACCAAATTAAGATATGGGCATGTGGTAGACCCCTTTTCTGCCATTCAATCGAATACATCCAGCAGCGAGTTTCTCCATATATATGATTCTTAGTGATGAGATTCATAAAACGTATTAATTTTTGTCTGAAAACTCTCGCTGTAAGGTCATGCCGATGGGATGGTTGCTGGCCAAGTAGAAGTAAATCTTTGATTTCAGTCCAAGATGGATTGCATGTGAACGTGATAAAAAGATCTGGACGTCCGTATTTGCGAACATATGTTAGAGCATCCTGAGCATATTCATGCATATGTCTTGGACTTCCAGTATACGAAGCTGGAAGTATAACAATTTGTCCAATGTTAGCAACTGTTCCATTATTTGCAATTGCATCTCGCAAATGAATGTAATCTTCAACTCGAAGCTTCGATTGATTGTAACGAATGTAATTGAGTCGTTCACTTTCGACTTTAGCGTACATATCAACGATGAATTGTTGAAAAAGTTGACGACACTTCAGGATATGGTTAGATTGTTGGGATCGAATCATGATACGGTATGCATAAAAATCCATACAACTGACTCTGTTCGTTGTCGCAGCACCTGTGATGGGATTAGTTTGATAAACGTTGAAATGATATCCGTCTTCTCCTCGCGGAAACAGTATTGGATATTGAAGAGCATCGTACGATCGGTGTGTTTCAGCAACACGTTGCTTGGTTTGATCTCTTCTGTTGATAACAATATCTCGTCGGGTAATCTCCGTTCCGACAATTACAGCAGCTACTTCAGGGGCCGTTGGAGCATTGAAACGTCTTTCATGTTCATTCAATGGCGTTTTGTCTGCCCTGATAATGACTTTTAAATCATCCGCTATTACATTCTCTAATGCTGATTTGAAATCTCGGACCAAACAGTTATGTTCGTGGAATAATGCTCGTAATTCAGCAATAATTCTCCGATCTGTTACTGCGCTAAATGTGCATCGTCGATCAACTTCTTCCTCCACATTGTCCATGAAATAAATTTGCAAAAACTGTGGATCTTCGTCGGTTACTGGAAGAAGTGAACCAATTTGATGATACACTTGTCCTTGAACTTTGAATGTGGGCATGAAATTACCATATCTCACAATATTTGTTGCTCCAAACGATGTCATTTGAAAGCATGAGTTGTATTTACGAATATGCTGTAGAAAGTGTTTGGACTCCCGAGTAACTCCAGTCACATAAGTTAAAAGTGGTTCTGGTACCTCAGCCAGTGGTGGCAAGTTGATTTTGCCATTGGAGCAACACATACCAGGCGTTTCTTGGTGAAACTTCAAAGCGCGACAATGAATGCACAAATTAGTCATTGGTCCAATGGCAACATCGTGATGCATTCTGTAATCAAAGTTTTTATTGTAATTGAACGCCGCTTTCTTAAGATCGATTCTCGCTCTTGATCGACTCTGCCGTAAGCGTTGAACTTGACATCGTTTATCTCGCTCCTCAGATGTTTCCGCAGTTCTTGTTGTTAAAGCTCGCACTCGTAGGTTTTCAACTCGTGCGACTCGCTCTTCAGATGTTTCATTGTCTCTTGATGTTGAAGCTCGCAATCGTTGGTTTTCAACTCGTGCGACTCGCTCTTCAGATGTTTCATTTGCTCTTTTTGTAAAAGCTCGCTTTCGCAGGTTTTCAACTCGTGCGACTCGCTCTTCAGATGTTTCATTAGCTCTTGTTGTAGAAGCTCGCATTCGCAGGTTTTCTACTCGCGTGACTCGCTCTTCAGATGTTTCATTACCTCTTGCTGTAGAAGCTCGCATTCGCAGGTTTTCAACTCGTGCGACTCGCTCTTCAGATGTTTCAGCAGCTTTACTGGCTGACACTTTCCGCGCATGTCTGGTTCTTCTTCCAATGTTTGATCTTTTGGGAGGCATTTCAAATAATTTTCAGCACTTAATTTGTTGTCAATATGAGATTACAACAAAGTTGATAGCGCGAAAATATTTCTCGTGCTCAAATACCTATGTATACAAATTTTCGTAGCGATAGGTTCAACGGAATAGAAGTTGGTGTATTGCAGCGCCATCTACAGTGGCGAGCTACAACAAAATTGTTGCGAAAATAATCCTCGTGCTCAAATACCTATGTATACAAATTTTCGTAGCGATAGGTTCAACGAAGTAGAAGTTGGTGTATTGCAGCGCCATCTACAGTGGCGAGTTACAACAAAATTGTTGCGAAAATATTCCTCGTGCTCAAATACCTATGTATACAAATTTTCGTAGCGATAGGTTCAACGGAATAGAAGTTGGTGTATTGCAGCGCCATCTACAGTGGCGAGCTACAACAAAATTGTTGCGAAAATAATCCTCGTGCTCAAATACCTATGTATAAAAATTTTCATAGCGATAGGTTCAACGGAATAGAAGTTGGTGTATTGCAGCGCCATCTACAGCGGCGAGTTACAACAAAATTGTTGCGAAAATAATCCTCGTGCTCAAATACCTATGTATACAAATTTTCGTAGCGATAGGTTCAACGGAGTAGAAGTTGGTGTATTGCAGCGCCATCTACAGCGGCGAGTTACAACAAATTGAATAACGTAAAAACCTTCTCCATCAAAAAATACATATATGTGCCAAGTTTAATGTTGATATCGCATTCGAAAAAGTCCATTCGATCAAAAGTTATAAGCAGAAACATGCTCTCTCTCTCTCTCTCTCGCTCTCTCTCTCGCTCTGACACTCTCTCTGTCTCTCTATCTCTGGCTGTGTCTCTGGTAGGTTTTAGAGCAAACCGCATTCGAAAAAGTCGATCCGATCAAAAGTTATAAGCAGAAACGTGCCCTCTCTCCCCCCTCTCTCCCTCCTCTCTCCCCCCTCTCTCTCTCTCTCTCTCTCCAACTCTCTCTCTATCTCTGTCACTGCCTCTGGAAGGTTTTAGAGCAAACCGCATTCGAAAAAGTCCATTCGATCAAAAGTTATAAGCGGAAACGTGCCCAAAAAAAGGCGAAAAAGTGGTAATGGTGTCACTAATGATGTCACAACTTTTGAACCAATCGACTTTTTCGAACGCTCTTTGCTCATAAACCTTCCCGAAGAAACGCCGCGTCTAACGGTTCAAACCCCAACTTTATACGTTGAGCAGTTCCGGAGTCTATGAATCATATATATATATACAAATATACAAACATCCATTTTTATATATATAGATACGTTATACGTTATACGTTATACGTTATACGTTATACGTTATACGTTATACGTTATACGTTATACGTTATACGTTATACGTTATACGTTATACGTTATACGTTATACGTTATACGTTATACGTTATACGTTATACGTTATACGTTATACGTTATACGTTATACGTTATACGTTATACGTTATACGTTATACGTTATACGTTATACGTTATACGTTATACGTTATACGTTATACGTTATACGTTATACGTTATACGTTATACGTTATACGTTATACGTTATACGTTATACGTTATACGTTATACGTTATACGTTATACGTTATACGTTACACGTTATACGTTATACGTTATACGTTATACGTTATACGTTATACGTTATACGTTATACGTTATACGTTATACGTTATACGTTATACGTTATACGTTATACGTTATACGTTATACGTTATACGTTATACGTTATACGTTATACGTTATACGTTATACGTTATACGTTATACGTTATACGTTATACGTTATACGTTATACGTTATACGTTATACGTTGTACGTTGTACGTTATATGTTTAACGTTATACGTTATACGTTATACGTTATACGTTTAACGTTATACGTTATACATTATACGTTATACGTCTAAACGTTATACGTTGTACGTTATAGGTTATACGTTTAAGATTATACGTTATACGTTATACGTTATACGTTATACGTTATACGTTATACGTTATACGTTATACGTTATACGTTATACGTTATACGTTATACGTTATACGTTATACGTTATACGTTATACGTTATACGTTGTTCGTTATACTTTGTACGTTATACGTTATACGTTATACGTTATACGTTATACGTTATACGTTATACGTTATACGTTATACGTCATACGTTATACGTTATACGTTATACGTTATACGTTATACGTTATACGTTATACGTTATACGTTATACGTTATACGTTATACGTTATACGTTATACGTTATACGTTATACGTTATACGTTATACGTTATACGTTATACGTTATACGTTATACGTTATACGTTATACGTTATACGTTATACGTTATACGTTATACGTTTAACGTTATACGTTATACGTTATATGTTTAACGTTAAAAGTTATACGTTATACGTTATACGTTATACGTTATACGTTATACGTTATACGTTATACGTTATACGTTATACGTTATACGTTATACGTTATACGTTATACGTTATACGTTATACGTTGTACGTTGTACGTTATATGTTTAACGTTATACGTTATACGTTATACGTTATACGTTATACGTTATACGTTATACGTTATACGTTATACGTTTAACGTTATACGTTATACATTATACGTGTAACGTTATACGTTATACATTATACGTTATACGTCTAAACGTTATACGTTGTACGTTATAGGTTATACGTTTAAGATTATACGTTATACGTTATACGTTATATGTTTAACGTTAAAAGTTATACGTTATACGTTATACGTTATACGTTATACGTTATACGTTATACGTTATACGTTATACGTTATACGTTATACGTTATACGTTATACGTTATACGTTATACGTTATACGTTATACGTTATACGTTGTACGTTGTACGATGTACGTTATTCGTTATACGTTATACGTTATACGTTATACGTTATACGTTATACGTTATACGTTATGCGTTATACGTTATACGTTATACGTTATACGTTATACATTATACGTTATACGTTATACGTTGTACGTTGTACGTTGTACGTTATACGTTATACATTATACGTTATACGTTATACGTTATATGTTTATCGTTGTAGGTTATACGTTATACGTTATACGTTATATGTTTATCGTTGTAGGTTATACGTTATACGTTATACGTTGTACGTTATACGTTATACGTTGTACGTTGTACGTTATTCGTTATACGTTATACGTTATACGTTATACGTTATACGTTATATGTTTAACGTTATACATTATACGTTATACGTTATACGTTATATGTTTATCGTTATACGTTATACGTTATACGTTATACGTTTAACGTTACACGTTATACATTATACTTTATACGTTTAAACGTTATACGTTGTACGTTATAGGTTATACGTTTAACATTATACGTTATACGTTATGCGTTATACGTTATACGTTATATGTTTAACGATATACGTTATACGTTATACGTTATACGTTATACGTTATACGTTATACGTTATACGTTATACGTAATACGTTATACGTTATACGTTATACGTTATACGTTATACGTTATACGTTATACGTTATACGTTATACGTTATACGTTATACGTTATACGTTATACGTTATACGTTATACGTTATACGTTATACGTTATACGTTATACGTTATACGTTATACGTTATACGTTATACGTTATACGTTATACGTTATACGTTATACGTTATACGTTATACGTTATACGTTATACGTTATACGTTATACGTTATACGTTATACGTTATACGTTATACGTTATACGTTATACGTTATACGTTATACGTTATACGTTATACGTTATACGTTATACGTTATACGTTATACGTTATACGTTATACGTTATACGTTATACGTTATACGTTATACGTTATACGTTATACGTTATACGTTATACGTTATACGTTATACGTTATACGTTATACGTTATACGTTATACGTTATACGTTATACGTTATACGTTATACGTTATACGTTATACGTTATACGTTATACGTTATACGTTATACGTTATACGTTATACGTTATACGTTATACGTTATACGTTATACGTTATACGTTATACGTTATACGTTATACGTTATACGTTATACGTTATACGTTATACGTTATACGTTATACGTTATACGTTATACGTTATACGTTATACGTTATACGTTATACGTTATACGTTATACGTTATACGTTATACGTTATACGTTGTACGTTGTACGTTATATGTTTAACGTTATACGTTATACGTTATACGTTATACGTTATACGTTTAACGTTATACGTTATACATTATACGTTATACGTCTAAACGTTATACGTTGTACGTTATAGGTTATACGTTTAAGATTATACGTTATACGTTATACGTTATACGTTAAAAGTTATACGTTATACGTTATACGTTATACGTTATACGTTATACGTTATACGTTATACGTTATACGTTGTTCGTTATACTTTGTACGTTATACGTTATACGTTATACGTTATACGTTATACGTTATACGTTATACGTTATACGTTATACGTTATACGTTATACGTTATACGTTATACGTTATACGTTATACGTTATACGTTATACGTTATACGTTATACGTTATACGTTATACGTTATACGTTATACGTTATACGTTATACGTTATACGTTATACGTTATACGTTATACGTTATACGTTATACGTTATACGTTATACGTTATACGTTATACGTTATACGTTATACGTTATACGTTGTTCGTTATACTTTGTACGTTATACGTTATACGTTATACGTTATACGTTATACGTTATACGTTATACGTTATACGTTATACGTCATACGTTATACGTTATACGTTATACGTTATACGTTATACGTTATACGTTATACGTTATACGTTATACGTTATACGTTATACGTTATACGTTATACGTTATACGTTATACGTTATACGTTATACGTTATACGTTATACGTTATACGTTATACGTTATACGTTATACGTTATACGTTATACGTTATACGTTATACGTTATACGTTATACGTTATACGTTTAACGTTATACGTTATACGTTATATGTTTAACGTTAAAAGTTATACGTTATACGTTATACGTTATACGTTATACGTTATACGTTATACGTTATACGTTATACGTTATACGTTATACGTTATACGTTATACGTTATACGTTATACGTTATACGTTGTACGTTGTACGTTATATGTTTAACGTTATACGTTATACGTTATACGTTATACGTTATACGTTATACGTTATACGTTATACGTTATACGTTATACGTTTAACGTTATACGTTATACATTATACGTATAACGTTATACGTTATACATTATACGTTATACGTCTAAACGTTATACGTTGTACGTTATAGGTTATACGTTTAAGATTATACGTTATACGTTATACGTTATATGTTTAACGTTAAAAGTTATACGTTATACGTTATACGTTATACGTTATACGTTATACGTTATACGTTATACGTTATACGTTATACGTTATACGTTATACGTTATACGTTATACGTTATACGTTATACGTTATACGTTATACGTTGTACGTTGTACGATGTACGTTATTCGTTATACGTTATACGTTATACGTTATACGTTATACGTTATACGTTATACGTTATGCGTTATACGTTATACGTTATACGTTATACGTTATACATTATACGTTATACGTTATACGTTGTACGTTGTACGTTGTACGTTATACGTTATACATTATACGTTATACGTTATACGTTATATGTTTATCGTTGTAGGTTATACGTTATACGTTATACGTTATATGTTTATCGTTGTAGGTTATACGTTATACGTTATACGTTGTACGTTATACGTTATACGTTGTACGTTGTACGTTATTCGTTATACGTTATACGTTATACGTTATACGTTATACGTTATATGTTTAACGTTATACATTATACGTTATACGTTATACGTTATATGTTTATCGTTATACGTTATACGTTATACGTTATACGTTTAACGTTACACGTTATACATTATACTTTATACGTTTAAACGTTATACGTTGTACGTTATAGGTTATACGTTTAACATTATACGTTATACGTTATGCGTTATACGTTATACGTTATATGTTTAACGATATACGTTATACGTTATACGTTATACGTTATACGTTATACGTTATACGTTATACGTTATACGTAATACGTTATACGTTATACGTTATACGTTATACGTTATACGTTATACGTTATACGTTATACGTTATACGTTATACGTTATACGTTATACGTTATACGTTATACGTTATACGTTATACGTTATACGTTATACGTTATACGTTATACGTTATACGTTATACGTTATACGTTATACGTTATACGTTATACGTTATACGTTATACGTTATACGTTATACGTTATACGTTATACGTTATACGTTATACGTTATACGTTATACGTTATACGTTATACGTTATACGTTATACGTTATACGTTATACGTTATACGTTATACGTTATACGTTATACGTTATACGTTATACGTTATACGTTATACGTTATACGTTATACGTTATACGTTATACGTTATACGTTATACGTTATACGTTATACGTTATACGTTATACGTTATACGTTATACGTTATACGTTATACGTTATACGTTATACGTTATACGTTATACGTTATACGTTATACGTTATACGTTATACGTTATACGTTATACGTTATACGTTATACGTTATACGTTATACGTTATACGTTATACGTTATACGTTATACGTTATACGTTATACGTTATACGTTATACGTTATACGTTATACGTTATACGTTATACGTTATACGTTATACGTTATACGTTATACGTTATACGTTATACGTTATACGTTATACGTTATACGTTATACGTTATACGTTATACGTTATACGTTATACGTTATACGTTATACGTTATACGTTGTACGTTGTACGTTATATGTTTAACGTTATACGTTATACGTTATACGTTATACGTTATACGTTTAACGTTATACGTTATACATTATACGTTATACGTCTAAACGTTATACGTTGTACGTTATAGGTTATACGTTTAAGATTATACGTTATACGTTATACGTTATACGTTAAAAGTTATACGTTATACGTTATACGTTATACGTTATACGTTATACGTTATACGTTATACGTTATACGTTGTTCGTTATACTTTGTACGTTATACGTTATACGTTATACGTTATACGTTATACGTTATACGTTATACGTTATACGTTATACGTTATACGTTATACGTTATACGTTATACGTTATACGTTATACGTTATACGTTATACGTTATACGTTATACGTTATACGTTATACGTTATACGTTATACGTTATACGTTATACGTTATACGTTATACGTTATACGTTATACGTTATACGTTATACGTTATACGTTATACGTTATACGTTATACGTTATACGTTATACGTTATACGTTATACGTTATACGTTATACGTTATACGTTATACGTTATACGTTATACGTTATACGTTATACGTTATACGTTATACGTTATACGTTATACGTTATACGTTATACGTTAAATGTTTAACGTTATACGTTATACGTTATACGTTATACGTTATACGTTATACGTTATACGTTATACGTTATACGTTATACGTTATACGTTATACGTTATACGTTATACGTTATACGTTATACGTTATACGTTATACGTTATACGTTATACGTTATACGTTATACGTTATACGTTATACGTTATACGTTATACGTTATACGTTATACGTTATACGTTATACGTTATACGTTATACGTTATACGTTATACGTTATACGTTATACGTTATACGTTATACGTTATACGTTATACGTTATACGTTATACGTTATACGTTTATACGTTATACGTTATACGTTATACGTTATACGTTATACGTTATACGTTATACGTTATACGTTATACGTTATACGTTATACGTTATACGTTATACGTTATACGTTATACGTTATACGTTATACGTTATACGTTATACGTTATACGTTATACGTTATACGTTATACGTTATACGTTATACGTTATACGTTATACGTTATACGTTATACGTTATACGTTATACGTTATACGTTATACGTTATACGTTATACGTTATACGTTATACGTTATACGTTATACGTTATACGTTATACGTTATACGTTATACGTTATACGTTATACGTTATACGTTATACGTTATACGTTATACGTTATACGTTATACGTTATACGTTATACGTTATACGTTATACGTTATACGTTATACGTTATACGTTATACGTTATACGTTATACGTTATACGTTATACGTTATACTTATACGTTATACGTTATACGTTATACGTTATACGTTATACGTTATACGTTATACGTTATACGTTATACGTTATACGTTATACGTTATACGTTATACGTTGTACGTTGTACGTTGTACGTTGTACGTTATACGTTATACATTATACGTTATACGTTATACGTTATATGTTTATCGTTGTAGGTTATACGTTATACGTTATACGATATACGTTATACGTTATATGTTTAACGTTATACGTTATACGTTATACGTTTAACGTTATACGTTATACGTTATACGTTATACGTTATACGTTATACGTTATACGTTATACGTTATACGTTATACGTTACACGTTATACGTTATACGTTATACGTTATACGTTATACGTTATACGTTATACGTTATACGTTATACGTTATACGTTATACGTTATACGTTATACGTTGTACGTTGTACGTTATATGTTTAACGTTATACGTTATACGTTATACGTTATACGTTATACGTTATACGTTATACGTTATACGTTTAACGTTATACGTTATACATTATACGTTATACGTTATACGATGTACGTTATACGTTATACGTTGTACGTTGTACGTTATTCGTTATACGTTATACGTTATACGTTATACGATATATGTTTAACGTTATACATTATACGTTATACGTTATACGTTATATGTTTATCGTTATACGTTATACGTTATACGTTATACGTTTAACGTTACACGTTATACATTATACTTTATACGTTTAAACGTTATACGTTGTACGTTATAGGTTATACGTTTAAGATTATACGTTATACGTTATACGTTATACGTTATACGTTATACGTTATACGTTGTACGTTATAGGTTATACGTTTAACATTATACGTTATACGTTATACGTTATACGTTATACGTTATACGTTATACGTTATACGTTATACGTTATACGTTATACGTTATACGTTATACGTTATACGTTATACGTTATACGTTATGCGTTATACGTTATACGTTGTACGTTGTACGTTATACGTTATACGTTATACGTTATACGTTGTACGTTGTACGTTTAACGTTAAAAGTTATACGATATACGTTATACGTTATATGTTTAACGTTATACGTTATACGTTATACGTTTAACGTTATACGTTATACGTTATACGTTGTACGTTGTACGTTATTCGTTATACGTTATACGTTATACGTTATACGTTATACGTTATACGTTATACGTTATACGTTATACGTTATACGTTATACGTTATACGTTATACGTTATACGTTATACGTTATGCGTTATACGTTATACGTTGTACGTTGTACTTTGTACGTTATACGTTATACGTTATACGTTATACGTTATACGTTGTACGTTGTACGTTTAACGTTAAAAGTTAGACGATATACGTTATACGTTATATGTTTAACGTTATACGTTATACGTTATACGTTTAACGTTATACGTTATACGTTATACGTTGTACGTTGTACGTTGTACGTTATACGTTATACGTTATACGTTATACGTTATACGTTATACGTTATACGTTATACGTTATACGTTATACGTTATACGTTATACGTTATACGTTATACGTTATACGTTATACGTTATACCTTATACGTTATACGTTATACGTTATACGTTATACCTTATACGTTATACGTTATACGTTATACGTTATACGTTGTACGTTGTACGTTATTCGTTATACGTTATACGTTATACGTTATACGTTATATGTTATACGTTATATGTTTAACGTTATACATTATACGTTATACGTTATACGTTATATGTTTATCGTTATACGTTATACGTTATACGTTATACGTTTAACGTTACACGTTATACGTTATACGTTATACGTTATACGTTATACGTTATACGTTATACGTTATACGTTATACGTTATACGTTATACGTTATACGTTATACGTTATACGTTATACGTTATACGTTGTACGTTGTACGTTGTACGTTATACGTTATACGTTATACGTTATACGTTATACGTTATATGTTTATCGTTGTAGGTTATACGTTATACGTTAGACGATATACGTTATACGTTATATGTTTAACGTTATACGTTATACGTTATACGTTTAACGTTATACGTTATACGTTATACGTTATACGTTATACGTTATACGTTATACGTTATACGTTATACGTTACACGTTATACGTTATACGTTATACGTTATACGATGTACGTTATACGTTATACGTTGTACGTTGTACGTTATTCGTTATACGTTATACGTTATACGTTATACGATATATGTTTAACGTTATACATTATACGTTATACGTTATACGTTATATGTTTATCGTTATACGTTATACATTATACGTTATACGTTATACGTTATATGTTTATCGTTATACGTTATACGTTATACGTTATACGTTTAACGTTACACGTTATACATTATACTTTATACGTTTAAACGTTATACGTTGTACGTTATAGGTTATACGTTTAAGATTATACGTTATACGTTATACGTTATACGTTATACGTTATACGTTATACGTTGTTCGTTATAGGTTATACGTTATACGTTATACGTTATACGTTATACGTTATACGTTATACGTTATACGTTATACGTTATACGTTATACTTTATACGTTATACGTTATACGTTATACGTTATACGTTATACGTTATACGTTATACGTTATACGTTATACGTTATACGTTATACGTTATACGTTATACGTTATACGTTATACGTTATACGTTATACGTTATACGTTATACGTTATACGTTATACGTTATACGTTATACGTTATACGTTATACGTTATACGTTATACGTTATACGTTGTACGTTGTACGTTATATGTTTAACGTTATACGTTATACGTTATACGTTATACGTTATACGTTTAACGTTATACGTTATACATTATACGTTATACTTTTAAACGTTATACGTTGTACGTTATAGGTTATACGTTTAAGATTATACGTTATACGTTATACGTTATACGTTATACGTTAAAAGTTATACGTTATACGTTATACGTTATACGTTATACGTTATACGTTATACGTTATACGTTGTTCGTTATACTTTGTACGTTATACGTTATACGTTATACGTTATACGTTATACGTTATATGTTATACGTTATACGTTATACGTTATACGTTATACGTTATACGTTATACGTTATACGTTATACGTTATACGTTATACGTTATACGTTATACGTTATACGTTATACGTTATACGTTATACGTTATACGTTATACGTTATACGTTATACGTTAAATGTTTAACGTTATACGTTATACGTTATACGTTATACGTTATACGTTATACGTTATACGTTATACGTTATACGTTATACGTTATACGTTATACGTTATACGTTATACGTTATACGTTATACGTTATACGTTATACGTTATACGTTATACGTTATACGTTATACGTTATACGTTATACGTTATACGTTATACGTTATACGTTATACGTTATACGTTATACGTTATACGTTATACGTTATAGGTTATACGTTATACGTTATACGTTATACGTTATACGTTATACGTTATACGTTATACGTTATACGTTATACGTTATACGTTATACGTTATACGTTATACGTTATACGTTATACGTTATACGTTATACGTTATACGTTATACGTTATACGTTATACGTTATACGTTATACGTTATACGATATACGTTATACGTTATACGTTATACGTTATACGTTATACGTTATACGTTATACGTTATACGTTATACGTTATACGTTATACGTTATACGTTATACGTTATACGTTATACGTTATACGTTATACGTTATACGTTATACGTTATACGTTATACGTTATACGTTATACGTTATACGTTATACGTTATACGTTATACGTTATACGTTATACGTTATACGTTATACGTTATACGTTATACGTTATACGTTATACGTTATACGTTATACGTTATACGTTGTACGTTGTACGTTGTACGTTGTACGTTGTACGTTGTACGTTGTACGTTGTACGTTATACGTTATACATTATACGTTATACGTTATACGTTATATGTTTATCGTTGTAGGTTATACGTTATACGTTATACGATATACGTTATACGTTATATGTTTAACGTTATACGTTATACGTTATACGTTTAACGTTATACGTTATACGTTATACGTTATACGTTATACGTTATACGTTATACGTTATACGTTATACGTTACACGTTATACGTTATACGTTATACGTTATACGTTATACGTTATACGTTATACGTTATACGTTATACGTTATACGTTATACGTTATACGTTATACGTTATACGTTGTACGTTGTACGTTATATGTTTAACGTTATACGTTATACGTTATACGTTATACGTTATACGTTATACGTTATACGTTTAACGTTATACGTTATACATTATACGTTATACGTTATACGATGTACGTTATACGTTATACGTTGTACGTTGTACGTTATTCGTTATACGTTATACGTTATACGTTATACGATATATGTTTAACGTTATACATTATACGTTATACGTTATACGTTATATGTTTATCGTTATACGTTATACGTTATACGTTATACGTTTAACGTTACACGTTATACATTATACTTTATACGTTTAAACGTTATACGTTGTACGTTATAGGTTATACGTTTAAGATTATACGTTATACGTTATACGTTATACGTTATACGTTATACGTTATACGTTGTACGTTATAGGTTATACGTTTAACATTATACGTTATACGTTATACGTTATACGTTATACGTTATACGTTATACGTTATACGTTATACGTTATACGTTATACGTTATACGTTATACGTTATACGTTATACGTTATACGTTATACGTTATACGTTATACGTTATACGTTATACGTTATACGTTATACGTTATACGTTATACGTTATACGTTTAACGTTATACGTTATACGTTATATGTTTAACGTTAAAAGTTATACGTTATACGTTATACGTTATACGTTATACGTTATACGTTATACGTTATACGTTATACGTTATACGTTATACGTTATACGTTATACGTTATACGTTATACGTTGTACGTTGTACGTTATATGTTTAACGTTATACGTTATACGTTATACGTTATACGTTATACGTTATACGTTATACGTTATACGTTATACGTTATACGTTTAACGTTATACGTTATACATTATACGTGTAACGTTATACGTTATACATTATACGTTATACGTCTAAACGTTATACGTTGTACGTTATAGGTTATACGTTTAAGATTATACGTTATACGTTATACGTTATATGTTTAACGTTAAAAGTTATACGTTATACGTTATACGTTATACGTTATACGTTATACGTTATACGTTATACGTTATACGTTATACGTTATACGTTATACGTTATACGTTATACGTTATACGTTATACGTTATACGTTGTACGTTGTACGATGTACGTTATTCGTTATACGTTATACGTTATACGTTATACGTTATACGTTATACGTTATGCGTTATACGTTATACGTTATACGTTATACGTTATACATTATACGTTATACGTTATACGTTGTACGTTGTACGTTGTACGTTATACGTTATACATTATACGTTATACGTTATACGTTATATGTTTATCGTTGTAGGTTATACGTTATACGTTATACGTTATATGTTTATCGTTGTAGGTTATACGTTATACGTTATACGTTGTACGTTATACGTTATACGTTGTACGTTGTACGTTATTCGTTATACGTTATACGTTATACGTTATACGTTATACGTTATATGTTTAACGTTATACATTATACGTTATACGTTATACGTTATATGTTTATCGTTATACGTTATACGTTATACGTTATACGTTTAACGTTACACGTTATACATTATACTTTATACGTTTAAACGTTATACGTTGTACGTTATAGGTTATACGTTTAACATTATACGTTATACGTTATGCGTTATACGTTATACGTTATATGTTTAACGATATACGTTATACGTTATACGTTATATGTTATACGTTATACGTTATACGTTATACGTTATACGTAATACGTTATACGTTATACGTTATACGTTATACGTTATACGTTATACGTTATACGTTATACGTTATACGTTATACGTTATACGTTATACGTTATACGTTATACGTTATACGTTATACGTTATACGTTATACGTTATACGTTATACGTTATACGTTATACGTTATACGTTATACGTTATACGTTATACGTTATACGTTATACGTTATACGTTATACGTTATACGTTATACGTTATACGTTATACGTTATACGTTATACGTTATACGTTATACGTTATACGTTATACGTTATACGTTATACGTTATACGTTATACGTTATACGTTATACGTTATACGTTATACGTTATACGTTATACGTTATACGTTATACGTTATACGTTATACGTTATACGTTATACGTTATACGTTATACGTTATACGTTATACGTTATACGTTATACGTTATACGTTATACGTTATACGTTATACGTTATACGTTATACGTTATACGTTATACGTTATACGTTATACGTTATACGTTATACGTTATACGTTATACGTTATACGTTATACGTTATACGTTATACGTTATACGTTATACGTTATACGTTATACGTTATACGTTATACGTTATACGTTATACGTTATACGTTATACGTTATACGTTATACGTTATACGTTATACGTTATACGTTATACGTTATACGTTATACGTTATACGTTATACGTTATACGTTATACGTTATACGTTATACGTTATACGTTATACGTTATACGTTATACGTTATACGTTATACGTTGTACGTTGTACGTTATATGTTTAACGTTATACGTTATACGTTATACGTTATACGTTATACGTTTAACGTTATACGTTATACATTATACGTTATACGTCTAAACGTTATACGTTGTACGTTATAGGTTATACGTTTAAGATTATACGTTATACGTTATACGTTATACGTTAAAAGTTATACGTTATACGTTATACGTTATACGTTATACGTTATACGTTATACGTTATACGTTATACGTTGTTCGTTATACTTTGTACGTTATACGTTATACGTTATACGTTATACGTTATACGTTATACGTTATACGTTATACGTTATACGTTATACGTTATACGTTATACGTTATACGTTATACGTTATACGTTATACGTTATACGTTATACGTTATACGTTATACGTTATACGTTATACGTTATACGTTATACGTTATACGTTATACGTTATACGTTATACGTTATACGTTATACGTTATACGTTATACGTTATACGTTATACGTTATACGTTATACGTTATACGTTATACGTTATACGTTATACGTTATACGTTATACGTTATACGTTATACGTTATACGTTATACGTTATACGTTATACGTTAAATGTTTAACGTTATACGTTATACGTTATACGTTATACGTTATACGTTATACGTTATACGTTATACGTTATACGTTATACGTTATACGTTATACGTTATACGTTATACGTTATACGTTATACGTTATACGTTATACGTTATACGTTATACGTTATACGTTATACGTTATACGTTATACGTTATACGTTATACGTTATACGTTATACGTTATACGTTATACGTTATACGTTATACGTTATACGTTATACGTTATACGTTATACGTTATACGTTATACGTTATACGTTATACGTTATACGTTATACGTTATACGTTATACGTTATACGTTATACGTTATACGTTATACGTTATACGTTATACGTTATACGTTATACGTTATACGTTATACGTTATACGTTATACGTTATACGTTATACGTTATACGTTATACGTTATACGTTATACGTTATACGTTATACGTTATACGTTATACGTTATACGTTATACGTTATACGTTATACGTTATACGTTATACGTTATACGTTATACGTTATACGTTATACGTTATACGTTATACGTTATACGTTATACGTTATACGTTATACGATATACGTTATACGTTATACGTTATACGTTATACGTTATACGTTATACGTTATACGTTATACGTTATACGTTATACGTTATACGTTATACGTTATACGTTATACGTTATACGTTATACGTTATACGTTATACGTTATACGTTATACGTTATACGTTATACGTTATACGTTATACGTTATACGTTATACGTTATACGTTATACGTTATACGTTATACGTTATACGTTATACGTTATACGTTATACGTTATACGTTATACGTTATACGTTATACGTTGTACGTTGTACGTTGTACGTTGTACGTTATACGTTATACATTATACGTTATACGTTATACGTTATATGTTTATCGTTGTAGGTTATACGTTATACGTTATACGATATACGTTATACGTTATATGTTTAACGTTATACGTTATACGTTATACGTTTAACGTTATACGTTATACGTTATACGTTATACGTTATACGTTATACGTTATACGTTATACGTTATACGTTATACGTTACACGTTATACGTTATACGTTATACGTTATACGTTATACGTTATACGTTATACGTTATACGTTATACGTTATACGTTATACGTTATACGTTATACGTTATACGTTGTACGTTGTACGTTATATGTTTAACGTTATACGTTATACGTTATACGTTATACGTTATACGTTATACGTTATACGTTATACGTTTAACGTTATACGTTATACATTATACGTTATACGTTATACGATGTACGTTATACGTTATACGTTGTACGTTGTACGTTATTCGTTATACGTTATACGTTATACGTTATACGATATATGTTTAACGTTATACATTATACGTTATACGTTATACGTTATATGTTTATCGTTATACGTTATACGTTATACGTTATACGTTTAACGTTACACGTTATACATTATACTTTATACGTTTAAACGTTATACGTTGTACGTTATAGGTTATACGTTTAAGATTATACGTTATACGTTATACGTTATACGTTATACGTTATACGTTGTACGTTATAGGTTATACGTTTAACATTATACGTTATACGTTATACGTTATACGTTATACGTTATACGTTATACGTTATACGTTATACGTTATACGTTATACGTTATACGTTATACGTTATACGTTATACGTTATGCGTTATACGTTATACGTTGTACGTTGTACGTTATACGTTATACGTTATACGTTATACGTTGTACGTTGTACGTTTAACGTTAAAAGTTATACGATATACGTTATACGTTATATGTTTAACGTTATACGTTATACGTTATACGTTTAACGTTATACGTTATACGTTATACGTTGTACGTTGTACGTTATTCGTTATACGTTATACGTTATACGTTATACGTTATACGTTATACGTTATACGTTATACGTTATACGTTATACGTTATACGTTATGCGTTATACGTTATACGTTGTACGTTGTACTTTGTACGTTATACGTTATACGTTATACGTTATACGTTATACGTTGTACGTTGTACGTTTAACGTTAAAAGTTATACGATATACGTTATACGTTATATGTTTAACGTTATACGTTATACGTTATACGTTTAACGTTATACGTTATACGTTATACGTTGTACGTTGTACGTTATTCGTTATACGTTATACGTTATACGTTATACGTTATACGTTATACGTTATACGTTATACGTTATACGTTATACGTTATACGTTATACGTTATACGTTATACGTTATACGTTATACGTTATACCTTATACGTTATACGTTATACGTTATACGTTATACCTTATACGTTATACGTTATACGTTATACGTTATACGTTGTACGTTGTACGTTATTCGTTATACGTTATACGTTATACGTTATACGTTATATGTTATACGTTATATGTTTAACGTTATACATTATACGTTATACGTTATACGTTATATGTTTATCGTTATACGTTATACGTTATACGTTATACGTTTAACGTTACACGTTATACGTTATACGTTATACGTTATACGTTATACGTTATACGTTATACGTTATACGTTATACGTTATACGTTATACGTTATACGTTATACGTTATACGTTATACGTTGTACGTTGTACGTTGTACGTTATACGTTATACATTATACGTTATACGTTATACGTTATATGTTTATCGTTGTAGGTTATACGTTATACGTTATACGATATACGTTATACGTTATATGTTTAACGTTATACGTTATACGTTATACGTTTAACGTTATACGTTATACGTTATACGTTATACGTTATACGTTATACGTTATACGTTATACGTTATACGTTACACGTTATACGTTATACGTTATACGTTATACGATGTACGTTATACGTTATACGTTGTACGTTGTACGTTATTCGTTATACGTTATACGTTATACGTTATACGATATATGTTTAACGTTATACGTTATACGTTATACGTTATACGTTACACGTTATACGTTATACGTTATATGTTTAACGTTATACGTTATACGTTATACGTTTAACGTTATACGTTATACGTTATACGTTGTACGTTGTACGTTATTCGTTATACGTTATACGTTATACGTTATACGTTATACGTTATACGTTATACGTTATACGTTATACGTTATACGTTATACGTTATACGTTATACGTTATACGTTATACGTTATGCGTTATACGTTATACGTTGTACGTTGTACTTTGTACGTTATACGTTATACGTTATACGTTATACGTTATACGTTGTACGTTGTACGTTTAACGTTAAAAGTTATACGATATACGTTATACGTTATATGTTTAACGTTATACGTTATACGTTATACGTTTAACGTTATACGTTATACGTTATACGTTGTACGTTGTACGTTATTCGTTATACGTTATACGTTATACGTTATACGTTATACGTTATACGTTATACGTTATACGTTATACGTTATACGTTATACGTTATACGTTATACGTTATACGTTATACGTTATACGTTATACGTTATACCTTATACGTTATACGTTATACGTTATACGTTATACCTTATACGTTATACGTTATACGTTATACGTTATACGTTGTACGTTGTACGTTATTCGTTATACGTTATACGTTATACGTTATACGTTATATGTTATACGTTATATGTTTAACGTTATACATTATACGTTATACGTTATACGTTATATGTTTATCGTTATACGTTATACGTTATACGTTATACGTTTAACGTTACACGTTATACGTTATACGTTATACGTTATACGTTATACGTTATACGTTATACGTTATACGTTATACGTTATACGTTATACGTTATACGTTATACGTTATACGTTATACGTTGTACGTTGTACGTTGTACGTTATACGTTATACATTATACGTTATACGTTATACGTTATATGTTTATCGTTGTAGGTTATACGTTATACGTTAGACGATATACGTTATACGTTATATGTTTAACGTTATACGTTATACGTTATACGTTTAACGTTATACGTTATACGTTATACGTTATACGTTATACGTTATACGTTATACGTTATACGTTATACGTTACACGTTATACGTTATACGTTATACGTTATACGATGTACGTTATACGTTATACGTTGTACGTTGTACGTTATTCGTTATACGTTATACGTTATACGTTATACGATATATGTTTAACGTTATACATTATACGTTATACGTTATACGTTATATGTTTATCGTTATACGTTATACATTATACGTTATACGTTATACGTTATATGTTTATCGTTATACGTTATACGTTATACGTTATACGTTTAACGTTACACGTTATACATTATACTTTATACGTTTAAACGTTATACGTTGTACGTTATAGGTTATACGTTTAAGATTATACGTTATACGTTATACGTTATACGTTATACGTTATACGTTATACGTTGTTCGTTATAGGTTATACGTTATACGTTATACGTTATACGTTATACGTTATACGTTATACGTTATAC
Organism: Lasioglossum morio; assembly: GCA_916610235.2. Lineage (NCBI taxonomy): Eukaryota > Metazoa > Arthropoda > Insecta > Hymenoptera > Halictidae > Lasioglossum > Lasioglossum morio. The sequence continues at coordinate 102,479 of CAKAJA020000213.1, read as the reverse complement.
GTTATACGTTATACGTTATACGTTATACTTTATACGTTATACGTTATACGTTATACGTTATACGTTATACGTTATACGTTATACGTTATACGTTATACGTTATACGTTATACGTTATACGTTATACGTTATACGTTATACGTTATACGTTATACGTTATACGTTATACGTTATACGTTATACGTTATACGTTATACGTTATACGTTATACGTTATACGTTATACGTTATACGTTATACGTTGTACGTTGTACGTTATATGTTTAACGTTATACGTTATACGTTATACGTTATACGTTATACGTTTAACGTTATACGTTATACATTATACGTTATACGTCTAAACGTTATACGTTGTACGTTATAGGTTATACGTTTAAGATTATACGTTATACGTTATACGTTATACGTTATACGTTAAAAGTTATACGTTATACGTTATACGTTATACGTTATACGTTATACGTTATACGTTATACGTTGTTCGTTATACTTTGTACGTTATACGTTATACGTTATACGTTATACGTTATACGTTATATGTTATACGTTATACGTTATACGTTATACGTTATACGTTATACGTTATACGTTATACGTTATACGTTATACGTTATACGTTATACGTTATACGTTATACGTTATACGTTATACGTTATACGTTATACGTTATACGTTATACGTTATACGTTATACGTTATACGTTATACGTTATACGTTATACGTTAAATGTTTAACGTTATACGTTATACGTTATACGTTATACGTTATACGTTATACGTTATACGTTATACGTTATACGTTATACGTTATACGTTATACGTTATACGTTATACGTTATACGTTATACGTTATACGTTATACGTTATACGTTATACGTTATACGTTATACGTTATACGTTATACGTTATACGTTATACGTTATACGTTATAGGTTATACGTTATACGTTATACGTTATACGTTATACGTTATACGTTATACGTTATACGTTATACGTTATACGTTATACGTTATACGTTATACGTTATACGTTATACGTTATACGTTATACGTTATACGTTATACGTTATACGTTATACGTTATACGTTATACGATATACGTTATACGTTATACGTTATACGTTATACGTTATACGTTATACGTTATACGTTATACGTTATACGTTATACGTTATACGTTATACGTTATACGTTATACGTTATACGTTATACGTTATACGTTATACGTTATACGTTATACGTTATACGTTATACGTTATACGTTATACGTTATACGTTATACGTTATACGTTATACGTTATACGTTATACGTTATACGTTATACGTTATACGTTATACGTTGTACGTTGTACGTTGTACGTTGTACGTTGTACGTTGTACGTTGTACGTTATACGTTATACATTATACGTTATACGTTATACGTTATATGTTTATCGTTGTAGGTTATACGTTATACGTTATACGATATACGTTATACGTTATATGTTTAACGTTATACGTTATACGTTATACGTTTAACGTTATACGTTATACGTTATACGTTATACGTTATACGTTATACGTTATACGTTATACGTTATACGTTACACGTTATACGTTATACGTTATACGTTATACGTTATACGTTATACGTTATACGTTATACGTTATACGTTATACGTTATACGTTATACGTTATACGTAATACGTTATACGTTATACGTTATATGTTTAACGTTATACGTTATACGTTATACGTTATACGTTATACGTTATACGTTATACGTTATACGTTTAACGTTATACGTTATACATTATACGTTATACGTTATACGATGTACGTTATACGTTATACGTTGTACGTTGTACGTTATTCGTTATACGTTATACGTTATACGTTATACGATATATGTTTAACGTTATACATTATACGTTATACGTTATACGTTATATGTTTATCGTTATACGTTATACGTTATACGTTATACGTTTAACGTTACACGTTATACATTATACTTTATACGTTTAAACGTTATACGTTGTACGTTATAGGTTATACGTTTAAGATTATACGTTATACGTTATACGTTATACGTTATACGTTATACGTTATACGTTGTACGTTATAGGTTATACGTTTAACATTATACGTTATACGTTATACGTTATACGTTATACGTTATACGTTATACGTTATACGTTATACGTTATACGTTATACGTTATACGTTATACGTTATAGGTTATACGTTATACGTTATACGTTATACGTTATACGTTATACGTTATACGTTATACGTTATACGTTATACGTTATACGTTAGACGTTATACGTTATACGTTATACGTTATACGTTATACGTTATACGTTATACGTTATACGTTATACGTTATACGTTATACGTTATACGTTATACGTTATACGTTATACGTTATACGATATACGTTATACGTTATACGTTATACGTTATACGTTATACGTTATACGTTATACGTTATACGTTATACGTTATACGTTATACGTTATACGTTATACGTTATACGTTATACGTTATACGTTATACGTTATACGTTATACGTTATACGTTATACGTTATACGTTATACGTTATACGTTATACGTTATACGTTATACGTTATACGTTATACGTTATACGTTATACGTTGTACGTTGTACGTTGTACGTTGTACGTTGTACGTTGTACGTTGTACGTTATACGTTATACATTATACGTTATACGTTATACGTTATATGTTTATCGTTGTAGGTTATACGTTATACGTTAGACGATATACGTTATACGTTATATGTTTAACGTTATACGTTATACGTTATACGTTTAACGTTATACGTTATACGTTATACGTTATACGTTATACGTTATACGTTATACGTTATACGTTATACGTTACACGTTATACGTTATACGTTATACGTTATACGTTATACGTTATACGTTATACGTTATACGTTATACGTTATACGTTATACGTTATACGTTATACGTTATACGTTGTACGTTGTACGTTATATGTTTAACGTTATACGTTATACGTTATACGTTATACGTTATACGTTATACGTTATACGTTTAACGTTATACGTTATACATTATACGTTATACGTTATACGATGTACGTTATACGTTATACGTTGTACGTTGTACGTTATTCGTTATACGTTATACGTTATACGTTATACGATATATGTTTAACGTTATACATTATACGTTATACGTTATACGTTATATGTTTATCGTTATACGTTATACGTTATACGTTATACGTTTAACGTTACACGTTATACATTATACTTTATACGTTTAAACGTTATACGTTGTACGTTATAGGTTATACGTTTAAGATTATACGTTATACGTTATACGTTATACGTTATACGTTATACGTTATACGTTGTACGTTATAGGTTATACGTTTAACATTATACGTTATACGTTATACGTTATACGTTATACGTTATACGTTATACGTTATACGTTATACGTTATACGTTATACGTTATACGTTATACGTTGTACGTTATAGGTTATACGTTTAAGATTATACGTTATACGTTATACGTTATACGTTATACGTTATACGTTATACGTTATACGTTGTACGTTATAGGTTATACGTTTAACATTATACGTTATACGTTATACGTTATACGTTATACGTTATACGTTATACGTTATACGATATACGTTATACGTTATACGTTATACGTTATACGTTATGCGTTATACGTTATACGTTGTACGTTGTACTTTGTACGTTATACGTTATACGTTATACGTTATACGTTATACGTTGTACGTTGTACGTTTAACGTTAAAAGTTATACGATATACGTTATACGTTATATGTTTAACGTTATACGTTATACGTTATACGTTTAACGTTATACGTTATACGTTATACGTTGTACGTTGTACGTTATTCGTTATACGTTATACGTTATACGTTATACGTTATACGTTATACGTTATACGTTATACGTTATACGTTATACGTTATACGTTATACGTTATACGTTATACGTTATACGTTATACGTTATACCTTATACGTTATACGTTATACGTTATACCTTATACGTTATACGTTATACGTTATACGTTATACGTTGTACGTTGTACGTTATTCGTTATACGTTATACGTTATACGTTATACGTTATATGTTATACGTTATATGTTTAACGTTATACATTATACGTTATACGTTATACGTTATATGTTTATCGTTATACGTTATACGTTATACGTTATACGTTTAACGTTACACGTTATACGTTATACGTTATACGTTATACGTTATACGTTATACGTTATACGTTGTACGTTGTACGTTGTACGTTATACGTTATACATTATACGTTATACGTTATACGTTATATGTTTATCGTTGTAGGTTATACGTTATACGTTATACGATATACGTTATACGTTATATGTTTAACGTTATACGTTATACGTTATACGTTTAACGTTATACGTTATACGTTATACGTTATACGTTATACGTTATACGTTATACGTTATACGTTATACGTTACACGTTATACGTTATACGTTATACGTTATACGTTATACGTTATACGTTATACGTTATACGTTATACGTTATACGTTATACGTTGTACGTTGTACGTTATATGTTTAACGTTATACGTTATACGTTATACGTTATACGTTATACGTTATACGTTATACGTTATACGTTTAACGTTATACGTTATACATTATACGTTATACGTTATACGATGTACGTTATACGTTATACGTTGTACGTTGTACGTTATTCGTTATACGTTATACGTTATACGTTATACGATATATGTTTAACGTTATACATTATACGTTATACGTTATACGTTATATGTTTATCGTTATACGTTATACGTTATACGTTATACGTTTAACGTTACACGTTATACATTATACTTTATACGTTTAAACGTTATACGTTGTACGTTATAGGTTATACGTTTAAGATTATACGTTATACGTTATACGTTATACGTTATACGTTATACGTTATACGTTATACGTTGTTCGTTATAGGTTATACGTTTAACATTATACGTTATACGTTATACGTTATACGTTATACGTTATACGTTATACGTTATACGTTATACGTTATACGTTATACGTTATACGTTATACGTTATACGTTATACGTTATACGTTATACGTTATACGTTATACGTTATACGTTATACGTTATATGTTTAACGTTATACATTATACGTTAAACGTTATACGTTATATGTTTATCGTTATACGTAATACGTTATACGTTATACGTTATACGTTATACGTTATACGTTATACGTTGTACGTTATATGTTTAACGTTATACGTTATACGTTATACGTTATACGTTATACGTTATACGTTATACGTTATACGTTATACGTTTAACGTTATACGTTATACATTATACGTGTAACGTTATACGTTATACATTATACGTTATACGTCTAAACGTTATACGTTGTACGTTATAGGTTATACGTTTAAGATTATACGTTATACGTTATACGTTATATGTTTAACGTTAAAAGTTATACGTTATACGTTATACGTTATACGTTATACGTTATACGTTATACGTTATACGTTACACGTTATACGTTATACGTTATACGTTATACGTTATACGTTATACGTTGTACGTTGTACGATGTACGTTATTCGTTATACGTTATACGTTATACGTTATACGTTATACGTTATACGTTATACGTTATACGTTATACGTTATACGTTATACGTTATACGTTATACATTATACGTTATACGTTATACGTTGTACGTTGTACGTTGTACGTTATACGTTATACATTATACGTTATACGTTATACGTTATATGTTTATCGTTGTAGGTTATACGTTATACGTTATACGTTGTACGTTATACGTTATACGTTGTACGTTGTACGTTATTCGTTATACGTTATACGTTATACGTTATACGTTATACGTTATATGTTTAACGTTATACATTATACGTTATACGTTATACGTTATATGTTTATCGTTATACGTTATACGTTATACGTTATACGTTTAACGTTACACGTTATACATTATACTTTATACGTTTAAACGTTATACGTTGTACGTTATAGGTTATACGTTTAACATTATACGTTATACGTTATGCGTTATACGTTATACGTTATATGTTTAACGATATACGTTATACGTTATACGTTATATGTTATACGTTATACGTTATACGTTATACGTTATACGTAATACGTTATACGTTATACGTTATACGTTATACGTTATACGTTATACGTTATACGTTATACGTTATACGTTATACGTTATACGTTATACGTTATACGTTATACGTTATACGTTATACGTTATACGTTATACGTTATACGTTATACGTTATACGTTATACGTTATACGTTATACGTTATACGTTATACGTTATACGTTATACGTTATACGTTGTACGTTGTACGCTATATGTTTAACGTTATACGTTATACGTTATACGTTATACGTTATACGTTTAACGTTATACGTTATACATTATACGTTATACGTCTAAACGTTATACGTTGTACGTTATAGGTTATACGTTTAAGATTATACGTTATACGTTATACGTTATACGTTATACGTTATACGTTATACGTTATACGTTATACGTTATACGTTATACGTTATACGTTATACGTTATACGTTATACGTTATACGTTATACGTTATACGTTATACGTTATACGTTATACGTTATACGTTATACGTTATACGTTATACGTTATACGTTATACGTTATACGTTATACGTTATACGTTATACGTTATACGTTATACGTTATACGTTATACGTTATACGTTATACGTTATACGTTATACGTTATACGTTATACGTTATACGTTATACGTTATACGTTATACGTTATACGTTATACGTTATACGTTATACGTTATACGTTATACGTTATACGTTATACGTTATACGTTATACGTTATACGTTATACGTTATACGTTATACGTTATACGTTATACGTTATACGTTATACGTTGTACGTTGTACGTTATATGTTTAACGTTATACGTTATACGTTATACGTTATACGTTATACGTTTAACGTTATACGTTATACATTATACGTTATACGTCTAAACGTTATACGTTGTACGTTATAGGTTATACGTTTAAGATTATACGTTATACGTTATACGTTATACGTTAAAAGTTATACGTTATACGTTATACGTTATACGTTATACGTTATACGTTATACGTTATACGTTATACGTTATACGTTGTTCGTTATACTTTGTACGTTATACGTTATACGTTATACGTTATACGTTATACGTTATACGTTATACGTTATACGTTATACGTTATACGTTATACGTTATACGTTATACGTTATACGTTATACGTTATACGTTATACGTTATACGTTATACGTTATACGTTATACGTTATACGTTATACGTTATACGTTATACGTTATACGTTATACGTTATACGTTATACGTTATACGTTATACGTTATACGTTATACGTTATACGTTATACGTTATACGTTATACGTTATACGTTATACGTTATACGTTATACGTTATACGTTATACGTTATACGTTATACGTTATACGTTAAATGTTTAACGTTATACGTTATACGTTATACGTTATACGTTATACGTTATACGTTATACGTTATACGTTGTACGTTGTACGTTGTACGTTGTACGTTGTACGTTATACGTTATACATTATACGTTATACGTTATACGTTATATGTTTATCGTTGTAGGTTATACGTTATACGTTAGACGATATACGTTATACGTTATATGTTTAACGTTATACGTTATACGTTATACGTTTAACGTTATACGTTATACGTTATACGTTATACGTTATACGTTATACGTTATACGTTATACGTTATACGTTACACGTTATACGTTATACGTTATACGTTATACGTTATACGTTATACGTTATACGTTATACGTTATACGTTATACGTTATACGTTATACGTTGTACGTTGTACGTTATATGTTTAACGTTATACGTTATACGTTATACGTTATACGTTATACGTTATACGTTATACGTTATACGTTTAACGTTATACGTTATACATTATACGTTATACGTTATACGATGTACGTTATACGTTATACGTTGTACGTTGTACGTTATTCGTTATACGTTATACGTTATACGTTATACGATATATGTTTAACGTTATACATTATACGTTATACGTTATACGTTATATGTTTATCGTTATACGTTATACGTTATACGTTATACGTTTAACGTTACACGTTATACATTATACTTTATACGTTTAAACGTTATACGTTGTACGTTATAGGTTATACGTTTAAGATTATACGTTATACGTTATACGTTATACGTTATACGTTATACGTTATACGTTGTTCGTTATAGGTTATACGTTTAACATTATACGTTATACGTTATACGTTATACGTTATACGTTATACGTTATACGTTATACGTTATACGTTATACGTTATACGTTATACGTTATACGTTATACGTTATACGTTATACGTTATACGTTATACGTTATACGTTATACGTTATACGTTATACGTTATACGTTATACGTTATACGTTATACGTTATACGTTATACGTTATACGTTATACGTTATACGTTATACGTTATACGTTATACGTTATACGTTATACGTTATACGTTATACGTTATACGTTATACGTTATACGTTATACGTTATACGTTATACGTTATACGTTATACGTTATACGTTATACGTTATACGTTATACGTTATACGTTATACGTTATACGTTATACGTTATACGTTATACGTTGTACGTTGTACGTTATATGTTTAACGTTATACGTTATACGTTATACGTTATACGTTATACGTTTAACGTTATACGTTATACATTATACGTTATACGTCTAAACGTTATACGTTGTACGTTATAGGTTATACGTTTAAGATTATACGTTATACGTTATACGTTATATGTTTAACGTTAAAAGTTATACGTTATACGTTATACGTTATACGTTATACGTTATACGTTATACGTTATACGTTACACGTTATACGTTATACGTTATACGTTATACGTTATACGTTATACGTTGTACGTTGTACGATGTACGTTATTCGTTATACGTTATACGTTATACGTTATACGTTATACGTTATACGTTATACGTTATACGTTATACGTTATACGTTATACGTTATACGTTATACATTATACGTTATACGTTATACGTTGTACGTTGTACGTTGTACGTTATACGTTATACATTATACGTTATACGTTATACGTTATATGTTTATCGTTGTAGGTTATACGTTATACGTTATACGTTGTACGTTATACGTTATACGTTGTACGTTGTACGTTATTCGTTATACGTTATACGTTATACGTTATACGTTATACGTTATATGTTTAACGTTATACATTATACGTTATACGTTATACGTTATATGTTTATCGTTATACGTTATACGTTATACGTTATACGTTTAACGTTACACGTTATACATTATACTTTATACGTTTAAACGTTATACGTTGTACGTTATAGGTTATACGTTTAACATTATACGTTATACGTTATGCGTTATACGTTATACGTTATATGTTTAACGATATACGTTATACGTTATACGTTATATGTTATACGTTATACGTTATACGTTATACGTTATACGTAATACGTTATACGTTATACGTTATACGTTATACGTTATACGTTATACGTTATACGTTATACGTTATACGTTATACGTTATACGTTATACGTTATACGTTATACGTTATACGTTATACGTTATACGTTATACGTTATACGTTATACGTTATACGTTATACGTTATACGTTATACGTTATACGTTATACGTTATACGTTATACGTTATACGTTGTACGTTGTACGTTATATGTTTAACGTTATACGTTATACGTTATACGTTATACGTTATACGTTTAACGTTATACGTTATACATTATACGTTATACGTCTAAACGTTATACGTTGTACGTTATAGGTTATACGTTTAAGATTATACGTTATACGTTATACGTTATACGTTATACGTTATACGTTATACGTTATACGTTATACGTTATACGTTATACGTTATACGTTATACGTTATACGTTATACGTTATACGTTATACGTTATACGTTATACGTTATACGTTATACGTTATACGTTATACGTTATACGTTATACGTTATACGTTATACGTTATACGTTATACGTTATACGTTATACGTTATACGTTATACGTTATACGTTATACGTTATACGTTATACGTTATACGTTATACGTTATACGTTATACGTTATACGTTATACGTTATACGTTATACGTTATACGTTATACGTTATACGTTATACGTTATACGTTATACGTTATACGTTATACGTTATACGTTATACGTTATACGTTATACGTTATACGTTATACGTTATACGTTATACGTTATACGTTATACGTTGTACGTTGTACGTTATATGTTTAACGTTATACGTTATACGTTATACGTTATACGTTATACGTTTAACGTTATACGTTATACATTATACGTTATACGTCTAAACGTTATACGTTGTACGTTATAGGTTATACGTTTAAGATTATACGTTATACGTTATACGTTATACGTTAAAAGTTATACGTTATACGTTATACGTTATACGTTATACGTTATACGTTATACGTTATACGTTATACGTTATACGTTGTTCGTTATACTTTGTACGTTATACGTTATACGTTATACGTTATACGTTATACGTTATACGTTGTACGTTATACGTTATACGTTATACGTTATACGTTATACGTTATACGTTATACGTTATACGTTATACGTTATACGTTATACGTTATACGTTATACGTTATACGTTATACGTTATACGTTATACGTTATACGTTATACGTTATACGTTATACGTTATACGTTATACGTTATACGTTATACGTTATACGTTATACGTTATACGTTATACGTTATACGTTATACGTTATACGTTATACGTTATACGTTATACGTTATACGTTATACGTTATACGTTATACGTTATACGTTATACGTTATACGTTATACGTTATACGTTAAATGTTTAACGTTATACGTTATACGTTATACGTTATACGTTATACGTTATACGTTATACGTTATACGTTGTACGTTGTACGTTGTACGTTGTACGTTATACGTTATACATTATACGTTATACGTTATACGTTATATGTTTATCGTTGTAGGTTATACGTTATACGTTATACGATATACGTTATACGTTATATGTTTAACGTTATACGTTATACGTTATACGTTTAACGTTATACGTTATACGTTATACGTTATACGTTATACGTTATACGTTATACGTTATACGTTATACGTTACACGTTATACGTTATACGTTATACGTTATACGTTATACGTTATACGTTATACGTTATACGTTATACGTTATACGTTATACGTTATACGTTGTACGTTGTACGTTATATGTTTAACGTTATACGTTATACGTTATACGTTATACGTTATACGTTATACGTTATACGTTATACGTTTAACGTTATACGTTATACATTATACGTTATACGTTATACGATGTACGTTATACGTTATACGTTGTACGTTGTACGTTATTCGTTATACGTTATACGTTATACGTTATACGATATATGTTTAACGTTATACATTATACGTTATACGTTATACGTTATATGTTTATCGTTATACGTTATACGTTATACGTTATACGTTTAACGTTACACGTTATACATTATACTTTATACGTTTAAACGTTATACGTTGTACGTTATAGGTTATACGTTTAAGATTATACGTTATACGTTATACGTTATACGTTATACGTTATACGTTATACGTTGTTCGTTATAGGTTATACGTTTAACATTATACGTTATACGTTATACGTTATACGTTATACGTTATACGTTATACGTTATACGTTATACGTTATACGTTATACGTTATACGTTATACGTTATACGTTATACGTTATACGTTATACGTTATACGTTATACGTTATACGTTATACGTTATATGTTTAACGTTATACATTATACGTTAAACGTTATACGTTATATGTTTATCGTTATACGTAATACGTTATACGTTATACGTTATACGTTATACGTTATACGTTATACGTTGTACGTTATATGTTTAACGTTATACGTTATACGTTATACGTTATACGTTATACGTTATACGTTATACGTTATACGTTATACGTTTAACGTTATACGTTATACATTATACGTGTAACGTTATACGTTATACATTATACGTTATACGTCTAAACGTTATACGTTGTACGTTATAGGTTATACGTTTAAGATTATACGTTATACGTTATACGTTATATGTTTAACGTTAAAAGTTATACGTTATACGTTATACGTTATACGTTATACGTTATACGTTATACGTTATACGTTACACGTTATACGTTATACGTTATACGTTATACGTTATACGTTATACGTTGTACGTTGTACGATGTACGTTATTCGTTATACGTTATACGTTATACGTTATACGTTATACGTTATACGTTATACGTTATACGTTATACGTTATACGTTATACGTTATACATTATACGTTATACGTTATACGTTGTACGTTGTACGTTGTACGTTATACGTTATACATTATACGTTATACGTTATACGTTATATGTTTATCGTTGTAGGTTATACGTTATACGTTATACGTTGTACGTTATACGTTATACGTTGTACGTTGTACGTTATTCGTTATACGTTATACGTTATACGTTATACGTTATACGTTATATGTTTAACGTTATACATTATACGTTATACGTTATACGTTATATGTTTATCGTTATACGTTATACGTTATACGTTATACGTTTAACGTTACACGTTATACATTATACTTTATACGTTTAAACGTTATACGTTGTACGTTATAGGTTATACGTTTAACATTATACGTTATACGTTATGCGTTATACGTTATACGTTATATGTTTAACGATATACGTTATACGTTATACGTTATATGTTATACGTTATACGTTATACGTTATACGTTATACGTAATACGTTATACGTTATACGTTATACGTTATACGTTATACGTTATACGTTATACGTTATACGTTATACGTTATACGTTATACGTTATACGTTATACGTTATACGTTATACGTTATACGTTATACGTTATACGTTATACGTTATACGTTATACGTTATACGTTATACGTTATACGTTATACGTTATACGTTATACGTTATACGTTATACGTTATACGTTATACGTTATACGTTATACGTTATACGTTATACGTTATACGTTATACGTTATACGTTATACGTTATACGTTATACGTTATACGTTATACGTTATACGTTATACGTTATACGTTATACGTTATACGTTATACGTTATACGTTATACGTTATACGTTATACGTTATACGTTATACGTTATACGTTATACGTTATACGTTATACGTTATACGTTATACGTTATACGTTATACGTTATACGTTATACGTTATACGTTATACGTTATACGTTATACGTTATACGTTATACGTTATACGTTATACGTTATACGTTATACGTTATACGTTATACGTTATACGTTATACGTTATACGTTATACGTTATACGTTATACGTTATACGTTATACGTTATACGTTATACGTTATACGTTATACGTTATACGTTATACGTTATACGTTATACGTTATACGTTATACGTTATACGTTATACGTTATACGTTATACGTTATACGTTGTACGTTGTACGTTATATGTTTAACGTTATACGTTATACGTTATACGTTATACGTTATACGTTTAACGTTATACGTTATACATTATACGTTATACGTCTAAACGTTATACGTTGTACGTTATAGGTTATACGTTTAAGATTATACGTTATACGTTATACGTTATACGTTAAACGTTATACGTTGTACGTTATACGTTATACGTTATACGTTATACGTTATACGTTATACGTTATACGTTGTTCGTTATACTTTGTACGTTATACGTTATACGTTATACGTTATACGTTATACGTTATACGTTATACGTTATACGTTATACGTTATACGTTATACGTTATACGTTATACGTTATACGTTATACGTTATACGTTATACGTTATACGTTATACGTTATACGTTATACGTTATACGTTATACGTTATACGTTATACGTTATACGTTATACGTTATACGTTATACGTTATACGTTATACGTTATACGTTATACGTTATACGTTATACGTTATACGTTATACGTTATACGTTATACGTTATACGTTATACGTTATACGTTATACGTTATACGTTATACGTTATACGTTATATGTTTAACGTTATACGTTATACGTTATACGTTATACGTTATACGTTATACGTTATACGTTATACGTTATACGTTATACGTTATACGTTATACGTTATACGTTATACGTTATACGTTATACGTTATACGTTATACGTTATACGTTATACGTTATACGTTATACGTTATACGTTATACGTTATACGTTATACGTTATAGGTTATACGTTATACGTTATACGTTATACGTTATACGTTATACGTTATACGTTATACGTTATACGTTATACGTTATACGTTATACGTTATACGTTATACGTTATACGTTATACGTTATACGTTATACGTTATACGTTATACGTTATACGTTATACGTTATACGTTATACGTTATACGTTATACGTTATACGATATACGTTATACGTTATACGTTATACGTTATACGTTATACGTTATACGTTATACGTTATACGTTATACGTTATACGTTATACGTTATACGTTATACGTTATACGTTATACGTTATACGTTATACGTTATACGTTATACGTTATACGTTATACGTTATACGTTATACGTTATACGTTATACGTTATACGTTATACGTTATACGTTATACGTTATACGTTATACGTTATACGTTATACGTTGTACGTTGTACGTTGTACGTTGTACGTTGTACGTTGTACGTTATACGTTATACATTATACGTTATACGTTATACGTTATATGTTTATCGTTGTAGGTTATACGTTATACGTTATACGATATACGTTATACGTTATATGTTTAACGTTATACGTTATACGTTATACGTTTAACGTTATACGTTATACGTTATACGTTATACGTTATACGTTATACGTTATACGTTATACGTTATACGTTATACGTTACACGTTATACGTTATACGTTATACGTTATACGTTATACGTTATACGTTATACGTTATACGTTATACGTTATACGTTATACGTTATACGTTGTACGTTGTACGTTATATGTTTAACGTTATACGTTATACGTTATACGTTATACGTTATACGTTATACGTTATACGTTATACGTTATACGTTATACGTTATACGTTATACGTTATACGTTATACATTATACGTTATACGTTATACGTTGTACGTTGTACGTTGTACGTTATACGTTATACATTATACGTTATACGTTATACGTTATATGTTTATCGTTGTAGGTTATACGTTATACGTTATACGTTGTACGTTATACGTTATACGTTGTACGTTGTACGTTATTCGTTATACGTTATACGTTATACGTTATACGTTATACGTTATATGTTTAACGTTATACATTATACGTTATACGTTATACGTTATATGTTTATCGTTATACGTTATACGTTATACGTTATACGTTTAACGTTACACGTTATACATTATACTTTATACGTTTAAACGTTATACGTTGTACGTTATAGGTTATACGTTTAACATTATACGTTATACGTTATGCGTTATACGTTATACGTTATATGTTTAACGATATACGTTATACGTTATACGTTATACGTTATACGTTATACGTTATACGTTATACGTTATACGTAATACGTTATACGTTATACGTTATACGTTATACGTTATACGTTATACGTTATACGTTATACGTTATACGTTATACGTTATACGTTATACGTTATACGTTATACGTTATACGTTATACGTTATACGTTATACGTTATACGTTATACGTTATACGTTATACGTTATACGTTATACGTTATACGTTATACGTTATACGTTATACGTTATACGTTATACGTTATACGTTATACGTTATACGTTATACGTTGTACGTTGTACGTTATATGTTTAACGTTATACGTTATACGTTATACGTTATACGTTATACGTTTAACGTTATACGTTATACATTATACGTTATACGTCTAAACGTTATACGTTGTACGTTATAGGTTATACGTTTAAGATTATACGTTATACGTTATACGTTATACGTTATACGTTATACGTTATACGTTATACGTTATACGTTATACGTTATACGTTATACGTTATACGTTATACGTTATACGTTATACGTTATACGTTATACGTTATACGTTATACGTTATACGTTATACGTTATACGTTATACGTTATACGTTATACGTTATACGTTATACGTTATACGTTATACGTTATACGTTATACGTTATACGTTATACGTTATACGTTATACGTTATACGTTATACGTTATACGTTATACGTTATACGTTATACGTTATACGTTATACGTTATACGTTATACGTTATACGTTATACGTTATACGTTATACGTTATACGTTATACGTTATACGTTATACGTTATACGTTATACGTTATACGTTATACGTTATACGTTATACGTTATACGTTATACGTTATACGTTATACGTTATACGTTATACGTTATACGTTATACGTTGTACGTTGTACGTTGTACGTTATATGTTTAACGTTATACGTTATACGTTATACGTTATACGTTATACGTTTAACGTTATACGTTATACATTATACGTTATACGTCTAAACGTTATACGTTGTACGTTATAGGTTATACGTTTAAGATTATACGTTATACGTTATACGTTATACGTTAAAAGTTATACGTTATACGTTATACGTTATACGTTATACGTTATACGTTATACGTTATACGTTATACGTTATACGTTGTTCGTTATACTTTGTACGTTATACGTTATACGTTATACGTTATACGTTATACGTTATACGTTATACGTTATACGTTATACGTTATACGTTATACGTTATACGTTATACGTTATACGTTATACGTTATACGTTATACGTTATACGTTATACGTTATACGTTATACGTTATACGTTATACGTTATACGTTATACGTTATACGTTATACGTTATACGTTATACGTTATACGTTATACGTTATACGTTATACGTTATACGTTATACGTTATACGTTATACGTTATACGTTATACGTTATACGTTATACGTTATACGTTATACGTTATACGTTATACGTTATACGTTATACGTTATACGTTAAATGTTTAACGTTATACGTTATACGTTATACGTTATACGTTATACGTTATACGTTATACGTTATACGTTGTACGTTGTACGTTGTACGTTGTACGTTGTACGTTATACGTTATACATTATACGTTATACGTTATACGTTATATGTTTATCGTTGTAGGTTATACGTTATACGTTATACGATATACGTTATACGTTATATGTTTAACGTTATACGTTATACGTTATACGTTTAACGTTATACGTTATACGTTATACGTTATACGTTATACGTTATACGTTATACGTTATACGTTATACGTTACACGTTATACGTTATACGTTATACGTTATACGTTATACGTTATACGTTATACGTTATACGTTATACGTTATACGTTATACGTTATACGTTGTACGTTGTACGTTATATGTTTAACGTTATACGTTATACGTTATACGTTATACGTTATACGTTATACGTTATACGTTATACGTTTAACGTTATACGTTATACATTATACGTTATACGTTATACGATGTACGTTATACGTTATACGTTGTACGTTGTACGTTATTCGTTATACGTTATACGTTATACGTTATACGATATATGTTTAACGTTATACATTATACGTTATACGTTATACGTTATATGTTTATCGTTATACGTTATACGTTATACGTTATACGTTTAACGTTACACGTTATACATTATACTTTATACGTTTAAACGTTATACGTTGTACGTTATAGGTTATACGTTTAAGATTATACGTTATACGTTATACGTTATACGTTATACGTTATACGTTATACGTTGTTCGTTATAGGTTATACGTTTAACATTATACGTTATACGTTATACGTTATACGTTATACGTTATACGTTATACGTTATACGTTATACGTTATACGTTATACGTTATACGTTATACGTTATACGTTATACGTTATACGTTATACGTTATACGTTATACGTTATACGTTATACGTTATACGTTATACGTTATACGTTATACGTTATACGTTATACGTTATACGTTATACGTTATACGTTATATGTTTAACGTTATACATTATACGTTAAACGTTATACGTTATATGTTTATCGTTATACGTAATACGTTATACGTTATACGTTATACGTTATACGTTATACGTTATACGTTGTACGTTATATGTTTAACGTTATACGTTATACGTTATACGTTATACGTTATACGTTATACGTTATACGTTATACGTTATACGTTTAACGTTATACGTTATACATTATACGTGTAACGTTATACGTTATACATTATACGTTATACGTCTAAACGTTATACGTTGTACGTTATAGGTTATACGTTTAAGATTATACGTTATACGTTATACGTTATATGTTTAACGTTAAAAGTTATACGTTATACGTTATACGTTATACGTTATACGTTATACGTTATACGTTATACGTTACACGTTATACGTTATACGTTATACGTTATACGTTATACGTTATACGTTGTACGTTGTACGATGTACGTTATTCGTTATACGTTATACGTTATACGTTATACGTTATACGTTATACGTTATACGTTATACGTTATACGTTATACGTTATACATTATACGTTATACGTTATACGTTGTACGTTGTACGTTGTACGTTATACGTTATACATTATACGTTATACGTTATACGTTATATGTTTAGCGTTGTAGGTTATACGTTATACGTTATACGTTGTACGTTATACGTTATACGTTGTACGTTGTACGTTATTCGTTATACGTTATACGTTATACGTTATACGTTATATGTTTAACGTTATACATTATACGTTATACGTTATACGTTATATGTTTATCGTTATACGTTATACGTTATACGTTATACGTTTAACGTTACACGTTATACATTATACTTTATACGTTTAAACGTTATACGTTGTACGTTATAGGTTATACGTTTAACATTATACGTTATACGTTATGCGTTATACGTTATACGTTATATGTTTAACGATATACGTTATACGTTATACGTTATATGTTATACGTTATACGTTATACGTTATACGTTATACGTAATACGTTATACGTTATACGTTATACGTTATACGTTATACGTTATACGTTATACGTTATACGTTATACGTTATACGTTATACGTTATACGTTATACGTTATACGTTATACGTTATACGTTATACGTTATACGTTATACGTTATACGTTATACGTTATACGTTATACGTTATACGTTATACGTTATACGTTATACGTTATACGTTATACGTTATACGTTATACGTTATACGTTATACGTTATACGTTATACGTTATACGTTATACGTTATACGTTATACGTTATACGTTATACGTTATACGTTATACGTTATACGTTATACGTTATACGTTATACGTTATACGTTATACGTTATACGTTATACGTTATACGTTATACGTTATACGTTATACGTTATACGTTATACGTTATACGTTATACGTTATACGTTATACGTTATACGTTACACGTTATACGTTATACGTTATACGTTATACGTTATACGTTATACGTTATACGTTATACGTTATACGTTATACGTTATACGTTATACGTTATACGTTATACGTTATACGTTATACGTTATACGTTATACGTTATACGTTATACGTTATACGTTGTACGTTGTACGTTATATGTTTAACGTTATACGTTATACGTTATACGTTATACGTTATACGTTTAACGTTATACGTTATACATTATACGTTATACGTCTAAACGTTATACGTTGTACGTTATAGGTTATACGTTTAAGATTATACGTTATACGTTATACGTTATACGTTAAAAGTTATACGTTATACGTTATACGTTATACGTTATACGTTATACGTTATACGTTATACGTTATACGTTGTTCGTTATACTTTGTACGTTATACGTTATACGTTATACGTTATACGTTATACGTTATACGTTATACGTTATACGTTATACGTTATACGTTATACGTTATACGTTATACGTTATACGTTATACGTTATACGTTATACGTTATACGTTATACGTTATACGTTATACGTTATACGTTATACGTTATACGTTATACGTTATAGGTTATACGTTATACGTTATACGTTATACGTTATACGTTATACGTTATACGTTATACGTTATACGTTATACGTTATACGTTATACGTTATACGTTATACGTTATACGTTATACGTTATACGTTATACGTTATACGTTATACGTTATACGTTATACGTTATACGTTATACGTTATACGTTATACGTTATACGTTATACGTTATACGTTATACGTTATACGTTATACGTTATACGTTATACGTTATACGTTATACGTTATACGTTATACGTTATACGTTATACGTTATACGTTATACGTTATACGTTATACGTTATACGTTATAGGTTATACGTTATACGTTATACGTTATACGTTATACGTTATACGTTATACGTTATACGTTATACGTTATACGTTATACGTTATACGTTATAGGTTATACGTTATACGTTATACGTTATACGTTATACGTTATACGTTATACGTTATACGTTATACGTTATACGTTATACGTTATACGTTATACGTTATACGTTATACGTTATACGTTATACGTTATACGTTATACGTTATACGTTATACGTTATACGTTATACGATATACGTTATACGTTATACGTTATACGTTATACGTTATACGTTATACGTTATACGTTATACGTTATACGTTATACGTTATACGTTATACGTTATACGTTATACGTTATACGTTATACGTTATACGTTATACGTTATACGTTATACGTTATACGTTATACGTTATACGTTATACGTTATACGTTATACGTTATACGTTATACGTTATACGTTGTACGTTGTACGTTGTACGTTGTACGTTGTACGTTGTACGTTGTACGTTATACGTTATACATTATACGTTATACGTTATACGTTATATGTTTATCGTTGTAGGTTATACGTTATACGTTATACGATATACGTTATACGTTATATGTTTAACGTTATACGTTATACGTTATACGTTTAACGTTATACGTTATACGTTATACGTTATACGTTATACGTTATACGTTATACGTTATACGTTATACGTTATACGTTACACGTTATACGTTATACGTTATACGTTATACGTTATACGTTATACGTTATACGTTATACGTTATACGTTATACGTTATACGTTGTACGTTGTACGTTATATGTTTAACGTTATACGTTATACGTTATACGTTATACGTTATACGTTATACGTTATACGTTATACGTTTAACGTTATACGTTATACATTATACGTTATACGTTATACGATGTACGTTATACGTTATACGTTGTACGTTGTACGTTATTCGTTATACGTTATACGTTATACGTTATACGATATATGTTTAACGTTATACATTATACGTTATACGTTATACGTTATATGTTTATCGTTATACGTTATACGTTATACGTTATACGTTTAACGTTACACGTTATACATTATACTTTATACGTTTAAACGTTATACGTTGTACGTTATAGGTTATACGTTTAAGATTATACGTTATACGTTATACGTTATACGTTATACGTTATACGTTATACGTTATACGTTGTACGTTATAGGTTATACGTTTAACATTATACGTTATACGTTATACGTTATACGTTATACGTTATACGTTATACGTTATACGTTATACGTTATACGTTATACGTTATACGTTATACGTTATACGTTATACGTTATACGTTATACGTTATACGTTATACGTTATACGTTATACGTTATACGTTATACGTTATACGTTATACGTTATGCGTTATACGTTATACGTTGTACGTTGTACTTTGTACGTTATACGTTATACGTTATACGTTATACGTTATACGTTGTACGTTGTACGTTTAACGTTAAAAGTTATACGATATACGTTATACGTTATACGTTATATGTTTAACGTTATACGTTATACGTTATACGTTTAACGTTATACGTTATACGTTATACGTTGTACGTTGTACGTTATTCGTTATACGTTATACGTTATACGTTATACGTTATACGTTATACGTTATACGTTATACGTTATACGTTATACGTTATACGTTATACGTTATACGTTATACGTTATACGTTATACCTTATACGTTATACGTTATACGTTATACCTTATACGTTATACGTTATACGTTATACGTTATACGTTGTACGTTGTACGTTATTCGTTATACGTTATACGTTATACGTTATACGTTATATGTTATACGTTATATGTTTAACGTTATACATTATACGTTATACGTTATACGTTATATGTTTATCGTTATACGTTATACGTTATACGTTATACGTTTAACGTTACACGTTATACGTTATACGTTATACGTTATACGTTATACGTTATACGTTATACGTTATACGTTATACGTTATACGTTATACGTTATACGTTATACGTTATACGTTATACGTTATACGTTGTACGTTGTACGTTGTACGTTATACGTTATACATTATACGTTATACGTTATACGTTATATGTTTATCGTTGTAGGTTATACGTTATACGTTATACGATATACGTTATACGTTATATGTTTAACGTTATACGTTATACGTTATACGTTTAACGTTATACGTTATACGTTATACGTTATACGTTATACGTTATACGTTATACGTTATACGTTATACGTTATACGTTATACGTTATACGTTATACGTTATACGTTATACGTTATACGTTATACGTTATACGTTATACGTTATACGTTATACGTTGTACGTTGTACGTTATATGTTTAACGTTATACGTTATACGTTATACGTTATACGTTATACGTTATACGTTATACGTTATACGTTTAACGTTATACGTTATACATTATACGTTATACGTTATACGATGTACGTTATACGTTATACGTTGTACGTTGTACGTTATTCGTTATACGTTATACGTTATACGTTATACGATATATGTTTAACGTTATACATTATACGTTATACGTTATACGTTATATGTTTATCGTTATACGTTATACGTTATACGTTATACGTTTAACGTTACACGTTATACATTATACTTTATACGTTTAAACGTTATACGTTGTACGTTATAGGTTATACGTTTAAGATTATACGTTATACGTTATACGTTATACGTTATACGTTATACGTTATACGTTGTACGTTATAGGTTATACGTTTAACATTATACGTTATACGTTATACGTTATACGTTATACGTTATACGTTATACGTTATACGTTATACGTTATACGTTATACGTTATACGTTATACGTTATACGTTATACGTTATACGTTATACGTTATACGTTATACGTTATACGTTATACGTTATACGTTATACGTTATACGTTATACGTTATACGTTATACGTTATACGTTATACGTTATACGTTATACGTTATACGTTATGCGTTATACGTTATACGTTGTACGTTGTACTTTGTACGTTATACGTTATACGTTATACGTTATACGTTATACGTTGTACGTTGTACGTTTAACGTTAAAAGTTATACGATATACGTTATACGTTATATGTTTAACGTTATACGTTATACGTTATACGTTTAACGTTATACGTTATACGTTATACGTTGTACGTTGTACGTTATTCGTTATACGTTATACGTTTAACGTTATACGTTATACGTTATACGTTATACGTTATACGTTATACGTTATACGTTATACGTTATACGTTACACGTTATACGTTATACGTTATACGTTATACGTTATACGTTATACGTTATACGTTATACGTTATACGTTATACGTTATACGTTGTACGTTGTACGTTATATGTTTAACGTTATACGTTATACGTTATACGTTATACGTTATACGTTATACGTTATACGTTATACGTTTAACGTTATACGTTATACATTATACGTTATACGTTATACGATGTACGTTATACGTTATACGTTGTACGTTGTACGTTATTCGTTATACGTTATACGTTATACGTTATACGATATATGTTTAACGTTATACATTATACGTTATACGTTATACGTTATATGTTTATCGTTATACGTTATACGTTATACGTTATACGTTTAACGTTACACGTTATACATTATACTTTATACGTTTAAACGTTATACGTTGTACGTTATAGGTTATACGTTTAAGATTATACGTTATACGTTATACGTTATACGTTATACGTTATACGTTATACGTTGTACGTTATAGGTTATACGTTTAACATTATACGTTATACGTTATACGTTATACGTTATACGTTATACGTTATACGTTATACGTTATACGTTATACGTTATACGTTATACGTTATACGTTATACGTTATACGTTATACGTTATACGTTATACGTTATACGTTATACGTTATACGTTATACGTTATACGTTATACGTTATACGTTATACGTTATGCGTTATACGTTATACGTTGTACGTTGTACTTTGTACGTTATACGTTATACGTTATACGTTATACGTTATACGTTGTACGTTGTACGTTTAACGTTAAAAGTTATACGATATACGTTATACGTTATATGTTTAACGTTATACGTTATACGTTATACGTTTAACGTTATACGTTATACGTTATACGTTGTACGTTGTACGTTATTCGTTATACGTTATACGTTATACGTTATACGTTATACGTTATACGTTATACGTTATACGTTATACGTTATACGTTATACGTTATACGTTATACGTTATACGTTATACGTTATACGTTATACGTTATACGTTATACGTTATACGTTATACGTTATACCTTATACGTTATACGTTATACGTTATACGTTATACCTTATACGTTATACGTTATACGTTATACGTTATACGTTATACGTTATACGTTATACGTTATACGTTATACGTTATACGTTATACGTTATACGTTATACGTTATACGTTATACGTTATACGTTATACGTTATACGTTATACGTTATACGTTATACGTTATACGTTATACGTTATACGTTATACGTTATACGTTATACGTTATACGTTATACGTTATACGTTATACGTTATACGTTATACGTTATACGTTATACGTTATACGTTATACGTTATACGTTATACGTTATACGTTATACGTTATACGTTATACGTTATACATTATACGTTATACGTTATACGTTATATGTTTATCGTTATACGTTATACGTTGTACGTTGTACGTTGTACGTTATACGTTATACATTATACGTTATACGTTATACGTTATACGTTATACGTTATACGTTATACGTTATACGTTGTACGTTGTACGTTGTACGTTGTACGTTGTACGTTGTACGTTGTACGTTATACGTTATACATTATACGTTATACGTTATACGTTATATGTTTATCGTTGTAGGTTATACGTTATACGTTATACGATATACGTTATACGTTATATGTTTAACGTTATACGTTATACGTTATACGTTTAACGTTATACGTTATACGTTATACGTTATACGTTATACGTTATACGTTATACGTTATACGTTATACGTTACACGTTATACGTTATACGTTATACGTTATACGTTATACGTTATACGTTATACGTTATACGTTATACGTTATACGTTATACGTTATACGTTGTACGTTGTACGTTATATGTTTAACGTTATACGTTATACGTTATACGTTATACGTTATACGTTATACGTTATACGTTATACGTTATACGTTATACGTTTAACGTTATACGTTATACATTATACGTTATACGTTATACGATGTACGTTATACGTTATACGTTGTACGTTGTACGTTATTCGTTATACGTTATACGTTATACGTTATACGATATATGTTTAACGTTATACATTATACGTTATACGTTATACGTTATATGTTTATCGTTATACGTTATACGTTATACGTTATACGTTTAACGTTACACGTTATACATTATACTTTATACGTTTAAACGTTATACGTTGTACGTTATAGGTTATACGTTTAAGATTATACGTTATACGTTATACGTTATACGTTATACGTTATACGTTATACGTTATACGTTGTACGTTATAGGTTATACGTTTAACATTATACGTTATACGTTATACGTTATACGTTATACGTTATACGTTATACGTTATACGTTATACGTTATACGTTATACGTTATACGTTATACGTTATACGTTATACGTTATACGTTATACGTTATACGTTATACGTTATACGTTATACGTTATACGTTATGCGTTATACGTTATACGTTGTACGTTGTACTTTGTATGTTATACGTTATACGTTATACGTTATACGTTATACGTTGTACGTTGTACGTTTAACGTTAAAAGTTATACGATATACGTTATACGTTATACGTTATATGTTTAACGTTATACGTTATACGTTATACGTTTAACGTTATACGTTATACGTTATACGTTGTACGTTGTACGTTATTCGTTATACGTTATACGTTATACGTTATACGTTATACGTTATACGTTATACATTATACGTTATACGTTATACGTTATACGTTATACGTTATACGTTATACGTTATACCTTATACGTTATACGTTATACGTTATACCTTATACGTTATACGTTATACGTTATACGTTATACGTTGTACGTTGTACGTTATTCGTTATACGTTATACGTTATACGTTATACGTTATATGTTATACGTTATATGTTTAACGTTATACATTATACGTTATACGTTATACGTTATATGTTTATCGTTATACGTTATACGTTATACGTTATACGTTTAACGTTACACGTTATACGTTATACGTTATACGTTATACGTTATACGTTATACGTTATACGTTATACGTTATACGTTATACGTTATACGTTATACGTTATACGTTATACGTTATACGTTATACGTTATACGTTGTACGTTGTACGTTGTACGTTATACGTTATACATTATACGTTATACGTTATACGTTATATGTTTATCGTTGTAGGTTATACGTTATACGTTATACGATATACGTTATACGTTATATGTTTAACGTTATACGTTATACGTTATACGTTTAACGTTATACGTTATACGTTATACGTTATACGTTATACGTTATACGTTATACGTTATACGTTATACGTTACACGTTATACGTTATACGTTATACGTTATACGTTATACGTTATACGTTATACGTTATACGTTATACGTTATACGTTATACGTTATACGTTATACGTTATACGTTGTACGTTGTACGTTATATGTTTAACGTTATACGTTATACGTTATACGTTATACGTTATACGTTATACGTTATACGTTATACGTTATACGTTTAACGTTATACGTTATACATTATACGTTATACGTTATACGATGTACGTTATACGTTATACGTTGTACGTTGTACGTTATTCGTTATACGTTATACGTTATACGTTATACGATATATGTTTAACGTTATACATTATACGTTATACGTTATACGTTATATGTTTATCGTTATACGTTATACGTTATACGTTATACGTTTAACGTTACACGTTATACATTATACTTTATACGTTTAAACGTTATACGTTGTACGTTATAGGTTATACGTTTAAGATTATACGTTATACGTTATACGTTATACGTTATACGTTATACGTTATACGTTATACGTTGTACGTTATAGGTTATACGTTTAACATTATACGTTATACGTTATACGTTATACGTTATACGTTATACGTTATACGTTATACGTTATACGTTATACGTTATACGTTATACGTTATACGTTATACGTTATACGTTATACGTTATACGTTATACGTTATACGTTATACGTTATACGTTATACGTTATACGTTATACGTTATACGTTATACGTTATACGTTATACGTTATACGTTATACGTTATGCGTTATACGTTATACGTTGTACGTTGTACTTTGTACGTTATACGTTATACGTTATACGTTATACGTTATACGTTGTACGTTGTACGTTTAACGTTAAAAGTTATACGATATACGTTATACGTTATATGTTTAACGTTATACGTTATACGTTATACGTTTAACGTTATACGTTATACGTTATACGTTGTACGTTGTACGTTATTCGTTATACGTTATACGTTATACGTTATACGTTATACGTTATACGTTATACGTTATACGTTATACGTTATACGTTATACGTTATACGTTATACCTTATACGTTATACGTTATACGTTATACCTTATACGTTATACGTTATACGTTATACGTTATACGTTATACGTTATACGTTATACGTTATACGTTATACGTTATACGTTATACGTTATACGTTATACGTTATACGTTATACGTTATACGTTATACGTTATACGTTATACGTTATACGTTATACGTTATACGTTATACGTTATACGTTATACGTTATACGTTACACGTTATACGTTATACGTTATACGTTATACGTTATACGTTATACGTTATACGTTATACGTTATACGTTATACGTTATACGTTATACGTTATACGTTATACGTTATACGTTATACGTTATACGTTATACGTTATACGTTATACGTTATACGTTATACGTTATACGTTATACGTTATACGTTATACGTTATACGTTATACGTTATACGTTATACGTTATACGTTATACTTTATATGTTTATCGTTATACGTTATACGTTGTACGTTGTACGTTGTACGTTATACGTTATACATTATACGTTATACGTTATACGTTATATGTTTATCGTTGTAGGTTATACGTTATACGTTATACGATATACGTTATACGTTATATGTTTAACGTTATACCTTATACGTTATACGTTATACGTTTAACGTTATACGTTATACGTTATATGTTTAACGTTAAAAGTTATACGTTATACGTTATATGTTTAACGTTAAAAGTTATACGTTATACGTTATACGTTATACGTTATACGTTATACGTTATACGTTGTACGTTGTACGATGTACGTTATTCGTTATACGTTATACGTTATACGTTATACGTTATACGTTATACGTTATACGTTATACGTTATACGTTATACGTTATACGTTATACGTTATACGTTATACGTTATACGTTATACGTTATACGTTATACGTTATACGTTATACGTTATACGTTATACGTTATACGTTATACGTTATACGTTATACGTTATACGTTATACGTTATACGTTATACGTTATACGTTATACGTTATACGTTATACGTTATACCTTATACGTTATACGTTATACGTTATACCTTATACGTTATACGTTATACGTTATACGTTATACGTTATACGTTATACGTTATACGTTATACGTTATACGTTATACGTTATACGTTATACGTTATACGTTATACGTTATACGTTATACGTTATACGTTATACGTTATACGTTATACGTTATACGTTATACGTTATACGTTATACGTTATACGTTATACGTTATACGTTACACGTTATACGTTATACGTTATACGTTATACGTTATACGTTATACGTTATACGTTATACGTTATACGTTATACGTTATACGTTATACGTTATACGTTATACGTTATACGTTATACGTTATACGTTATACGTTATACGTTATACGTTATACGTTATACGTTATACGTTATACGTTATACGTTATACGTTATACGTTATACGTTATACGTTATACGTTATACGTTATACGTTATACGTTATACGTTATACGTTATACGTTATACGTTATACGTTATACGTTATACGTTATACATTATACGTTATACGTTATACGTTATATGTTTATCGTTATACGTTATACGTTGTACGTTGTACGTTGTACGTTGTACGTTATACGTTATACATTATACGTTATACGTTATACGTTATATGTTTATCGTTGTAGGTTATACGTTATACGTTATACGATATACGTTATACGTTATATGTTTAACGTTATACCTTATACGTTATACGTTATACGTTTAACGTTATACGTTATACGTTATATGTTTAACGTTAAAAGTTATACGTTATACGTTATATGTTTAACGTTAAAAGTTATACGTTATACGTTATACGTTATACGTTATACGTTATACGTTATACGTTATACGTTGTACGTTGTACGATGTACGTTATTCGTTATACGTTATACGTTATACGTTATACGTTATACGTTATACGTTATACGTTATACGTTATACGTTATACGTTATACGTTATACGTTATACGTTATACGTTATACGTTATACGTTATACGTTATACGTTATACGTTATACGTTATACGTTATACGTTATACGTTATACGTTATACGTTATACGTTATACGTTATACGTTATACGTTATACGTTATACGTTATACGTTTAACGTTATACGTTATACGTTATATGTTTAACGTTAAAAGTTATACGTTATACGTTATACGTTATACGTTGTTCGTTATACTTTGTACGTTATACGTTATACGTTATACGTTATACGTTATACGTTATACCTTATACGTTATACGTTATACGTTATACCTTATACGTTATACGTTATACGTTATACGTTATACGTTATACGTTATACGTTATACGTTATACGTTATACGTTATACGTTATACGTTATACGTTATACGTTATACGTTATACGTTATACGTTATACGTTATACGTTATACGTTATACGTTATACGTTATACGTTATACGTTATACGTTATACGTTATACGTTATACGTTATACGTTATACGTTATACGTTATACGTTATACGTTATACGTTATACGTTATACGTTATACGTTATACGTTATACGTTATACGTTATACGTTATACGTTATACGTTATACGTTTAACGTTATACGTTATACGTTATATGTTTAACGTTAAAAGTTATACGTTATACGTTATACGTTATACGTTATACGTTATACGTTGTACGTTATACGTTATACGTTATACGTTATACGTTATACGTTGTACGTTGTACGTTATATGTTTAACGTTATACGTTATACGTTATACGTTATACGTTATACGTTATACGTTATACGTTATACGTTATACGTTTAACGTTATACGTTATACATTATACGTTTAACGTTATACGTTATACATTATACGTTATACGTCTAAACGTTATACGTTGTACGTTATAGGTTATACGTTTAAGATTATACGTTATACGTTATACGTTATATGTTTAACGTTAAAAGTTATACGTTATACGTTATACGTTATACGTTATACGTTATACGTTATACGTTGTACGTTGTACGATGTACGTTATTCGTTATACGTTATACGTTATACGTTATACGTTATACGTTATACGTTATACGTTATACGTTATACGTTATACGTTATACGTTATACATTATACGTTCTACGTTATACGTTGTACGTTGTACGTTGTACGTTATACGTTATACATTATACGTTATACGTTATACGTTATATGTTTATCGTTGTAGGTTATACGTTATACGTTATACGTTGTACGTTATACGTTATACGTTGTACGTTGTACGTTAATCGTTATACGTTATACGTTATACGTTATACGTTATACGTTATATGTTTAACGTTATACATTATACGTTATACGTTATACGTTATATGTTTATCGTTATACGTTATACGTTATACGTTATACGTTATACGTTTAACGTTACACGTTATACATTATACTTTATACTTTATACGTTTAAACGTTATACGTTGTACGTTATAGGTTATACGTTTAACATTATACGTTATACGTTATGCGTTATACGTTATACGTTATATGTTTAACGATATACGTTACACGTTATACGTTATACGTTATATGTTATACGTTATACGTTATACGTTATACGTTATACGTTATACGTTATAAGTTATACGTTATACGTTATACGTTATACGTTATACGTTATACGTTATACGTTATACGTTATACGTTATACGTTATACGTTATACGTTATACGTTATACGTTATACGTTATACGTTATACGTTATACGTTATACGTTATACGTTATACGTTATACGTTATACGTTATACGTTATACGTTATACGTTATACGTTATACGTTATACGTTATACGTTATACGTTATACGTTATACGTTATACGTTATACGTTATACGTTATACGTTATACGTTATACGTTATACGTTATACGTTATACGTTATACGTTATACGTTATACGTTATACGTTATACGTTATACGTTATACGTTATACGTTATACGTTATACGTTATACGTTATACGTTATACGTTATACGTTATACGTTATACGTTATACGTTATACGTTATACGTTATACGTTATACGTTATACGTTATACGTTATACGTTATACGTTATACGTTATACGTTATACGTTATACGTTATACGTTATACGTTATACGTTATACGTTATACGTTATACGTTATACGTTATACGTTATACGTTATACGTTATACGTTATACGTTATACGTTATACGTTATACGTTATACGTTATACGTTATACGTTATACGTTATACGTTATACGTTATACGTTATACGTTATACGTTATACGTTATACGTTATACGTTATACGTTATACGTTATACGTTATACGTTATACGTTATACGTTATACGTTATACGTTATACGTTATACGTTATACGTTATACGTTATACGTTATACGTTATACGTTATACGTTATACGTTATACGTTATACGTTATACGTTATACGTTATACGTTATACGTTATACGTTATACGTTATACGTTATACGTTATACGTTATACGTTATACGTTATACGTTATACGTTATACGTTATACGTTATACGTTATACGTTATACGTTATACGTTATACGTTATACGTTATACGTTATACGTTATACGTTATACGTTATACGTTATACGTTATACGTTATACATTATACGTTATACGTTATACGTTATATGTTTATCGTTATACGTTATACGTTGTACGTTGTACGTTGTACGTTATACGTTATACATTATACGTTATACGTTATACGTTATATGTTTATCGTTGTAGGTTATACGTTATACGTTATACGATATACGTTATACGTTATATGTTTAACGTTATACCTTATACGTTATACGTTATACGTTTAACGTTATACGTTATACGTTATATGTTTAACGTTAAAAGTTATACGTTATACGTTATATGTTTAACGTTAAAAGTTATACGTTATACGTTATATGTTTAACGTTAAAAGTTATACGTTATACGTTATACGTTATACGTTATACGTTATACGTTATACGTTATACGTTGTACGTTGTACGATGTACGTTATTCGTTATACGTTATACGTTATACGTTATACGTTATACGTTATACGTTATACGTTATACGTTATACGTTGTACGTTGTACGTTGTACGTTATACGTTATACATTATACGTTATACGTTATACGTTATATGTTTATCGTTGTAGGTTATACGTTATACGTTATACGTTGTACGTTATACGTTATACGTTGTACGTTGTACGTTATTCGTTATACGTTATACGTTATACGTTATACGTTATACGTTATATGTTTAACGTTATACATTATACGTTATACGTTATACGTTATATGTTTATCGTTATACGTTATACGTTATACGTTATACGTTTAACGTTACACGTTATACATTATACTTTATACTTTATACGTTTAAACGTTATACGTTGTACGTTATAGGTTATACGTTTAACATTATACGTTATACGTTATGCGTTATACGTTATACGTTATATGTTTAACGATATACGTTACACGTTATACGTTATACGTTATATGTTATACGTTATACGTTATACGTTATACGTTATACGTTATACGTTATAAGTTATACGTTATACGTTATACGTTATACGTTATACGTTATACGTTATACGTTATACGTTATACGTTATACGTTATACGTTATACGTTATACGTTATACGTTATACGTTATACGTTATACGTTATACGTTATACGTTATACGTTATACGTTATACGTTATACGTTATACGTTATACGTTATACGTTATACGTTATACGTTATACGTTATACGTTATACGTTATACGTTATACGTTATACGTTATACGTTATACGTTATACGTTATACGTTATACGTTATACGTTATACGTTATACGTTATACGTTATACGTTATACGTTATACGTTATACGTTATACGTTATACGTTATACGTTATACGTTATACGTTATACGTTATACGTTATACGTTATACGTTATACGTTATACGTTATACGTTATACGTTATACGTTATACGTTATACGTTATACGTTATACGTTATACGTTATACGTTATACGTTATACGTTATACGTTATACGTTATACGTTATACGTTATACGTTATACGTTATACGTTATACGTTATACGTTATACGTTATACGTTATACGTTATACGTTATACGTTATACGTTATACGTTATACGTTATACGTTATACGTTATACATTATACGTTATACGTTATACGTTATATGTTTATCGTTATACGTTATACGTTGTACGTTGTACGTTGTACGTTATACGTTATACATTATACGTTATACGTTATACGTTATATGTTTATCGTTGTAGGTTATACGTTATACGTTATACGATATACGTTATACGTTATATGTTTAACGTTATACCTTATACGTTATACGTTATACGTTTAACGTTATACGTTATACGTTATATGTTTAACGTTAAAAGTTATACGTTATACGTTATATGTTTAACGTTAAAAGTTATACGTTATACGTTATACGTTATACGTTATACGTTATACGTTATACGTTATACGTTATACGTTGTACGTTGTACGATGTACGTTATTCGTTATACGTTATACGTTATACGTTATACGTTATACGTTATACGTTATACGTTATACGTTATACGTTATACGTTATACGTTATACGTTATACGTTATACGTTATACGTTATACGTTATACGTTATACGTTATACGTTATACGTTATACGTTATACGTTATACGTTATACGTTATACGTTATACGTTATACGTTATACGTTATACGTTATACGTTATACGTTATACGTTATACGTTTAACGTTATACGTTATACGTTATATGTTTAACGTTAAAAGTTATACGTTATACGTTATACGTTATACGTTGTTCGTTATACTTTGTACGTTATACGTTATACGTTATACGTTATATGTTATACGTTATACGTTATACGTTATACGGTATACGTCATACGTTATACGTTATACGTTATACGTTATACGTTATACGTTATACGTTATACGTTATACGTTATACGTTATACGTTATACGTTATACGTTATACGTTATACGTTATACGTTATACGTTATACGTTATACGTTATACGTTATACGTTATACGTTATACGTTATACGTTATACGTTATACGTTATACGTTATACGTTATACGTTATACGTTATACGTTATACGTTATACGTTATACGTTATACGTTATACGTTATACGTTATACGTTATACGTTATACGTTATACGTTATACGTTATACGTTATACGTTATACGTTATACGTTATACGTTATACGTTATACGTTATACGTTATACGTTATACGTTATACGTTATACGTTATACGTTTAACGTTATACGTTATACGTTATATGTTTAACGTTAAAAGTTATACGTTATACGTTATACGTTATACGTTATACGTTATACGTTGTACGTTATACGTTATACGTTATACGTTATACGTTATACGTTGTACGTTGTACGTTATATGTTTAACGTTATACGTTATACGTTATACGTTATACGTTATACGTTTAACGTTATACGTTATACATTATACGTTTAACGTTATACGTTATACATTATACGTTATACGTCTAAACGTTATACGTTGTACGTTATAGGTTATACGTTTAAGATTATACGTTATACGTTATATGTTTAACGTTAAAAGTTATACGTTATACGTTATACGTTATACGTTATACGTTATACGTTATACGTTATACGTTATACGTTGTACGTTGTACGATGTACGTTATTCGTTATACGTTATACGTTATACGTTATACGTTATACGTTATACGTTATACGTTATACGTTATACGTTATACGTTATACGTTATACGTTATACGTTATACATTATACGTTCTACGTTATACGTTGTACGTTGTACGTTGTACGTTATACGTTATACATTATACGTTATACGTTATACGTTATATGTTTATCGTTGTAGGTTATACGTTATACGTTATACGTTGTACGTTATACGTTATACGTTGTACGTTGTACGTTATTCGTTATACGTTATACGTTATACGTTATACGTTATACGTTATATGTTTAACGTTATACATTATACGTTATACGTTATACGTTATATGTTTATCGTTATACGTTATACGTTATACGTTATACGTTTAACGTTACACGTTATACATTATACTTTATACTTTATACGTTTAAACGTTATACGTTGTACGTTATAGGTTATACGTTTAACATTATACGTTATACGTTATGCGTTATACGTTATACGTTATATGTTTAACGATATACGTTATACGTTATACGTTATACGTTATATGTTATACGTTATACGTTATACGTTATACGTTATACGTAATACGTTATACGTTATACGTTATACGTTATACGTTATACGTTATAAGTTATACGTTATACGTTATACGTTATACGTTATACGTTATACGTTATACGTTATACGTTATACGTTATACGTTATACGTTATACGTTATACGTTATACGTTATACGTTATACGTTATACGTTATACGTTATACGTTATACGTTATACGTTATACGTTATACGTTATACGTTATACGTTATACGTTATACGTTATACGTTATACGTTATACGTTATACGTTATACGTTATACGTTATACGTTATACGTTATACGTTATACGTTATACGTTATACGTTATACGTTATACGTTATACGTTATACGTTATACGTTATACGTTATACGTTATACGTTATACGTTATACGTTATACGTTATACGTTATACGTTATACGTTATACGTTATACGTTATACGTTATACGTTATACGTTATACGTTATACGTTATACGTTATACGTTATACGTTATACGTTATACGTTATACGTTATACGTTATACGTTATACGTTATACGTTATACGTTATACGTTATACGTTATACGTTATACGTTATACGTTATACGTTATACGTTATACGTTATACGTTATACGTTATACGTTATACGTTATACGTTATACGTTATACGTTATACGTTATACGTTATACGTTATACGTTATACGTTATACGTTATACGTTATACGTTATACGTTATACGTTATACGTTATACGTTGTACGTTGTACGTTATATGTTTAACGTTATACGTTATACGTTATACGTTATACGTTATACGTTTAACGTTATACGTTATACATTATACGTTATACGTCTAAACGTTATACGTTGTACGTTATAGGTTATACGTTTAAGATTATACGTTATACGTTATACGTTATACGTTATACGTTATACGTTATACGTTATACGTTATACGTTATACGTTATACGTTATACGTTATACGTTATACGTTATACGTTATACGTTATACGTTATACGTTATACGTTATACGTTATACGTTATACGTTATACGTTGTTCGTTTTACTTTGTACGTTATACGTTATACGTTATACGTTATACGTTATACGTTATACGTTATACGTTATACGTTATACGTTATACGTTATACGTTATACGTTATACGTTATACGTTATACGTTATACGTTATACGTTATACGTTATACGTTATACGTTATACGTTATACGTTATACGTTATACGTTATACGTTATACGTTATACGTTATACGTTATACGTTATACGTTATACGTTATACGTTATACGTTATACGTTATACGTTATACGTTATACGTTATACGTTATACGTTATACGTTTAACGTTATACGTTATACGTTATATGTTTAACGTTAAAAGTTATACGTTATACGTTATACGTTATACGTTATACGTTGTACGTTATACGTTATACGTTGTACGTTGTACGTTGTACGTTATTCGTTATACGTTATACGTTATACGTTATACGTTATACGTTATACGTTATACGTTATACGTTATACGTTATACGTTATACGTTATACGTTATACGTTATACGTTATACGTTATACGTTATACGTTATACGTTATACGTTATACGTTATACGTTATACGTTATACGTTATACGTTATACGTTATACGTTATACGTTATACGTTATACGTTATACGTTATACGTTATACGTTATACGTTATACGTTATACGTTATACGTTATACGTTATACGTTATACGTTATACGTTATACGTTATACGTTATACGTTATACGTTATACGTTATACGTTATACGTTATACGTTATACGTTATACGTTATACGTTATACGTTATACGTTATACGTTATACGTTATACGTTATACGTTATACGTTATACGTTATACGTTATACGTTATACGTTATACGTTATACGTTATACGTTATACGTTATACGTTATACGTTATACGTTATACGTTATACGTTATACGTTATACGTTATACGTTATACGTTATACGTTATACGTTATACGTTATACGTTATACGTTATACGTTATACGTTATACGTTATACGTTATACGTTATACGTTATACGTTATACGTTATACGTTATACGTTATACGTTATACGTTATACGTTATACGTTATACGTTATACGTTATACGTTATACGTTATACGTTATACGTTATACGTTATACGTTATACGTTATACGTTATACGTTATACGTTATACGTTATACGTTATACGTTATACGTTATACGTTATACGTTATACGTTATACGTTATACGTTATACGTTATACGTTATACGTTATACGTTATACGTTATACGTTATACGTTATACGTTATACGTTATACGTTATACGTTATACGTTATACGTTATACGTTATACGTTATACGTTATACGTTATACGTTATACGTTATACGTTATACGTTATACGTTATACGTTATACGTTATACGTTATACGTTATACGTTATACGTTATACGTTATACGTTATACGTTTAACGTTATACGTTATACGTTAAACGTTTAACGTTAAAAGTTATACGTTATACGTTATACGTTATACGTTATACGTT
This sequence comes from Lasioglossum morio, assembly GCA_916610235.2. Lineage (NCBI taxonomy): Eukaryota > Metazoa > Arthropoda > Insecta > Hymenoptera > Halictidae > Lasioglossum > Lasioglossum morio. Next base: position 62,891 of record CAKAJA020000213.1, on the reverse strand, counting down.
GTACGTTATACGTTATACGTTCTACGTTGTACGTTATTCGTTATACGTTATACGTTATACGTTATACGTTATACGTTATACGTTATACGTTATACGTTATACGTTATACGTTATACGTTATACGTTATACGTTATACGTTATACGTTATACGTTATACGTTATACGTTATACGTTACACGTTACACGTTACACGTTACACGTTACACGTTATACGTTATACGTTATACGTTATACGTTACACGTTACACGTTATACGTTATACGTTATACGTTATACGTTATACGTTATACGTTATACGTTATACGTTATACGTTATACGTTATACGTTATACGTTATACGTTATACGTTATACGTTATACGTTATACGTTATACGTTATACGTTATACGTTATACGTTATACGTTATACGTTATACGTTATACGTTATACGTTATACGTTATACGTTATACGTTATACGTTATACGTTATACGTTATACGTTATACGTTATACGTTATACGTTATACGTTATACGTTATACGTTATACGTTATACGTTATACGTTATACGTTATACGTTATACGTTATACGTTATACGTTATACGTTATACGTTATACGTTATACGTTATACGTTATACGTTATACGTTATACGTTATACGTTATACGTTATACGTTATACGTTATACGTTATACGTTATACGTTATACGTTATACGTTATACGTTATACGTTATACGTTATACGTTATACGTTATACGTTATACGTTATACGTTATACGTTATACGTTATACGTTATACGTTATACGTTATACGTTATACGTTATACGTTATACGTTATACGTTATACGTTATACGTTATACGTTATACGTTATACGTTATACGTTATACGTTATACGTTATACGTTATACGTTATACGTTATACGTTATACGTTATACGTTATACGTTATACGTTATACGTTATACGTTATACGTTATACGTTATACGTTATACGTTATACGTTATACGTTATACGTTATACGTTATACGTTATACGTTATACGTTATACGTTATACGTTATACGTTATACGTTATACGTTATACGTTATACGTTATACGTTATACGTTATACGTTATACGTTATACGTTATACGTTATACGTTATACGTTTAACGTTATACGTTATACGTTATATGTTTAACGTTAAAAGTTATACGTTATACGTTATACGTTATACGTTATACGTTATACGTTGTACGTTATACGTTATACGTTATACGTTATACGTTATACGTTGTACGTTGTACGTTATATGTTTAACGTTATACGTTATACGTTATACGTTATACGTTATACGTTATACGTTATACGTTATACGTTATACGTTATACGTTATACGTTATACGTTATACGTTATACGTTATACGTTATACGTTATACGTTATACGTTATACGTTATACGTTATACGTTATACGTTATACGTTATACGTTATACGTTATACGTTATACGTTATACGTTATACGTTTAACGTTATACGTTATACATTATACGTTATACGTCTAAACGTTATACGTTGTACGTTATAGGTTATACGTTTAAGATTATACGTTATACGTTATACGTTATACGTTATACGTTATACGTTATACGTTATACGTTATACGTTATACGTTATACGTTATACGTTATACGTTATACGTTATACGTTATACGTTATACGTTATACGTTATACGTTATACGTTATACGTTATACGTTATACGTTGTTCGTTTTACTTTGTACGTTATACGTTATACGTTATACGTTATACGTTATACGTTATACGTTATACGTTATACGTTATACGTTATACGTTATACGTTATACGTTATACGTTATACGTTATACGTTATACGTTATACGTTATACGTTATACGTTATACGTTATACGTTATACGTTATACGTTATACGTTATACGTTATACGTTATACGTTATACGTTATACGTTATACGTTATACGTTATACGTTATACGTTATACGTTATACGTTATACGTTATACGTTATACGTTATACGTTATACGTTATACGTTATACGTTATACGTTTAACGTTATACGTTATACGTTAAATGTTTAACGTTAAAAGTTATACGTTATACGTTATACGTTATACGTTATACGTTGTACGTTATACGTTATACGTTGTACGTTGTACGTTGTACGTTATTCGTTATACGTTATACGTTATACGTTATACGTTATACGTTATACGTTATACGTTATACGTTATACGTTATACGTTATACGTTATACGTTATACGTTATACGTTATACGTTATACGTTATACGTTATACGTTATACGTTATACGTTATACGTTATACGTTATACGTTATACGTTATACGTTATACGTTATACGTTATACGTTATACGTTATACGTTATACGTTATACGTTATACGTTATACGTTATACGTTATACGTTATACGTTATACGTTATACGTTATACGTTATACGTTATACGTTATACGTTATACGTTATACGTTATACGTTATACGTTATACGTTATACGTTATACGTTATACGTTATACGTTATACGTTATACGTTATACGTTATACGTTATACGTTATACGTTATACGTTATACGTTATACGTTATACGTTATACGTTATACGTTATACGTTATACGTTATACGTTATACGTTATACGTTATACGTTATACGTTATACGTTATACGTTATACGTTATACGTTATACGTTATACGTTATACGTTATACGTTATACGTTATACGTTATACGTTATACGTTATACGTTATACGTTATACGTTATACGTTATACGTTATACGTTATACGTTATACGTTATACGTTATACGTTATACGTTATACGTTATACGTTATACGTTATACGTTATACGTTATACGTTATACGTTATACGTTATACGTTATACGTTATACGTTATACGTTATACGTTATACGTTATACGTTATACGTTATACGTTATACGTTATACGTTATACGTTATACGTTATACGTTATACGTTATACGTTATACGTTATACGTTATACGTTATACGTTATACGTTATACGTTATACGTTATACGTTATACGTTATACGTTATACGTTATACGTTATACGTTATACGTTTAACGTTATACGTTATACGTTAAATGTTTAACGTTAAAAGTTATACGTTATACGTTATACGTTATACGTTATACGTTGTACGTTATACGTTATACGTTCTACGTTGTACGTTATTCGTTATACGTTATACGTTATACGTTATACGTTATACGTTATACGTTATACGTTATACGTTATACGTTATACGTTATACGTTATACGTTATACGTTATACGTTATACGTTATACGTTATACGTTATACGTTATACGTTATACGTTACACGTTACACGTTACACGTTACACGTTACACGTTACACGTTATACGTTATACGTTATACGTTACACGTTACACGTTATACGTTATACGTTATACGTTATACGTTATACGTTATACGTTATACGTTATACGTTATACGTTATACGTTATACGTTATACGTTATACGTTATACGTTATACGTTATACGTTATACGTTATACGTTATACGTTATACGTTATACGTTATACGTTATACGTTATACGTTATACGTTATACGTTATACGTTATACGTTATACGTTATACGTTATACGTTATACGTTATACGTTATACGTTATACGTTATACGTTATACGTTATACGTTATACGTTATACGTTATACGTTATACGTTATACGTTATACGTTATACGTTATACGTTATACGTTATACGTTATACGTTATACGTTATACGTTATACGTTATACGTTATACGTTATACGTTATACGTTATACGTTATACGTTATACGTTATACGTTATACGTTATACGTTATACGTTATACGTTATACGTTATACGTTATACGTTATACGTTATACGTTATACGTTATACGTTATACGTTATACGTTATACGTTATACGTTATACGTTATACGTTATACGTTATACGTTATACGTTATACGTTATACGTTATACGTTATACGTTATACGTTATACGTTATACGTTATACGTTATACGTTATACGTTATACGTTATACGTTATACGTTATACGTTATACGTTATACGTTATACGTTATACGTTATACGTTATACGTTATACGTTATACGTTATACGTTATACGTTATACGTTATACGTTATACGTTATACGTTATACGTTATACGTTATACGTTATACGTTATACGTTATACGTTATACGTTATACGTTATACGTTATACGTTATACGTTATACGTTATACGTTATACGTTATACGTTATACGTTATACGTTATACGTTATACGTTATACGTTATACGTTATACGTTATACGTTATACGTTATACGTTATACGTTATACGTTATACGTTATACGTTATACGTTATACGTTATACGTTATACGTTATACGTTATACGTTATACGTTATACGTTATACGTTATACGTTATACGTTATACGTTATACGTTATACGTTATACGTTATACGTTATACGTTATACGTTATACGTTATACGTTATACGTTATACGTTATACGTTATACGTTATACGTTATACGTTATACGTTATACGTTATACGTTATACGTTATACGTTATACGTTATACGTTATACGTTATACGTTATACGTTATACGTTATACGTTATACGTTATACGTTATACGTTATACGTTATACGTTATACGTTATACGTTATACGTTATACGTTATACGTTATACGTTATACGTTATACGTTATACGTTATACGTTATACGTTATACGTTATACGTTATACGTTATACGTTATACGTTATACGTTATACGTTATACGTTATACGTTATACGTTATACGTTATACGTTATACGTTATACGTTATACGTTATACGTTATACGTTATACGTTATACGTTATACGTTATACGTTATACGTTATACGTTATACGTTATACGTTATACGTTATACGTTATACGTTATACGTTATACGTTATACGTTATACGTTATACGTTATACGTTATACGTTATACGTTATACGTTATACGTTATACGTTATACGTTATACGTTATACGTTATACGTTATACGTTATACGTTATACGTTATACGTTATACGTTATACGTTATACGTTATACGTTATACGTTATACGTTATACGTTATACGTTATACGTTATACGTTATACGTTATACGTTATACGTTATACGTTATACGTTATACGTTATACGTTATACGTTATACGTTATACGTTATACGTTATACGTTATACGTTATACGTTATACGTTATACGTTATACGTTATACGTTATACGTTATACGTTATACGTTATACGTTATACGTTATACGTTATACGTTATACGTTATACGTTATACGTTATACGTTATACGTTATACGTTATACGTTATACGTTATACGTTATACGTTATACGTTATACGTTATACGTTATACGTTATACGTTTAACGTTATACGTTATACGTTATATGTTTAACGTTAAAAGTTATACGTTATACGTTATACGTTATTCGTTATACGTTATACGTTGTACGTTATACGTTATACGTTATACGTTATACGTTATACGTTATACGTTATACGTTATACGTTATACGTTATACGTTATACGTTTAACGTTATACGTTATACGTTATACGTTATACGTTATACGTTATACGTTATACGTTATACGTTATACGTTATACGTTATACGTTATACGTTATACGTTATACGTTATACGTTATACGTTATACGTTATACGTTATACGTTATACGTTATACGTTATACGTTATACGTTATACGTTGTAGGTTATACGTTATACGTTATACGATATACGTTATACGTTATATGTTTAACGTTATACCTTATACGTTATACGTTATACGTTTAACGTTATACGTTATACGTTATATGTTTAACGTTAAAAGTTATACGTTATACGTTATACGTTATACGTTATACGTTATACGTTATACGTTATACGTTATACGTTATACGTTATACGTTATACGTTATACGTTATACGTTATACGTTATACGTTATACGTTATACGTTATACGTTATACGTTATACGTTATACGTTATACGTTATACGTTATACGTTATACGTTATACGTTATACGTTATACGTTATACGTTATACGTTATACGTTATACGTTATACGTTATACGTTATACGTTATACGTTATACGTTATACGTTATACGTTATACGTTATACGTTATACGTTATACGTTATACGTTATACGTTATACGTTATACGTTATACGTTATACGTTATACGTTATACGTTATACGTTATACGTTATACGTTATACGTTGTAGGTTATACGTTATACGTTATACGATATACGTTATACGTTATATGTTTAACGTTATACCTTATACGTTATACGTTATACGTTTAACGTTATACGTTATACGTTATATGTTTAACGTTAAAAGTTATACGTTATACGTTATATGTTTAACGTTAAAAGTTATACGTTATACGTTATACGTTATACGTTATACGTTATACGTTATACGTTGTACGTTGTACGATGTACGTTATTCGTTATACGTTATACGTTATACGTTATACGTTATACGTTATACGTTATACGTTATACGTTATACGTTATACGTTATACGTTATACGTTATACGTTATACGTTATACGTTATACGTTATACGTTATACGTTGTTCGTTATACTTTGTACGTTATACGTTATACTTTGTACGTTATACGTTATACGTTATACGTTATACGTTATACGTTATACGTTATACGTTATACGTTATACGTTATACGTTATACGTTATACGTTATACGTTATACGTTATACGTTATACGTTATACGTTATACGTTATACGTTATACGTTATACGTTATACGTTATACGTTATACGTTATACGTTATACGTTATACGTTATACGTTATACGTTATACGTTATACGTTATACGTTATACGTTATACGTTATACGTTATACGTTATACGTTATACGTTATACGTTTAACGTTATACGTTATACGTTATATGTTTAACGTTAAAAGTTATACGTTATACGTTATACGTTATACGTTATACGTTATACGTTGTACGTTATACGTTATACGTTATACGTTATACGTTATACGTTATACGTTATACGTTATACGTTATACGTTATACGTTATACGTTATACGTTTAACGTTATACGTTATACATTATACGTTATACGTTATACGATGTACGTTATACGTTATACGTTGTACGTTGTACGTTATTCGTTATACGTTATACGTTATACGTTATACGATATATGTTTAACGTTATACATTATACGTTATACGTTATACGTTATATGTTTATCGTTATACGTTATACGTTATACGTTTAACGTTACACGTTATACATTATACTTTATACGTTTAAACGTTATACGTTGTGCGTTATAGGTTATACGTTTAAGATTATACGTTATACGTTATACGTTATACGTTATACGTTGTACGTTATAGGTTATACGTTTAACATTATACGTTATACGTTATACGTTATACGTTATACGTTATACGTTATACGTTATACGTTATACGTTATACGTTATACGTTATACGTTGTTCGTTATACTTTGTACGTTATACGTTATACTTTGTACGTTATACGTTATACGTTATACGTTATACGTTATACGTTATACGTTATACGTTATACGTTATACGTTATACGTTATACGTTATACGTTATACGTTATACGTTATACGTTATACGTTATACGTTATACGTTATACGTTATACGTTATACGTTATACGTTATACGTTATACGTTATACGTTATACGTTATACGTTATACGTTATACGTTATACGTTACACGTTACACGTTATACGTTATACGTTATACGTTATACGTTATACGTTATACGTTATACGTTATACGTTATACGTTATACGTTATACGTTATACGTTATACGTTTAACGTTATACGTTATACGTTATACGTCTAAACGTCTAAACGTTATACGTTATACGTTATACGTTATACGTTATACGTTATACGTTATACGTTATACGTTATACGTTATACGTTATACGTTATACGTTATACGTTATACGTTATACGTTATACGTTATACGTTATACGTTATACGTTATACGTTATACGTTATACGTTATACGTTATACGTTATACGTTATACGTTATACGTTATACGTTATACGTTACACGTTATACGTTATACGTTATACGTTATACGTTATACGTTATACGTTATACGTTATACGTTATACGTTATACGTTGTACGTTGTACGTTATACGTTATACGTTATACGTTATACGTTATACGTTACACGTTACACGTTATACGTTATACGTTATACGTTATACGTTATACGTTATACGTTATACGTTATACGTTATACGTTATACGTTATACGTTGTACGTTGTACGTTATACGTTATACGTTATACGTTATACGTTATACGTTATACGTTATACGTTATACGTTATACGTTATACGTTATACGTTATACGTTGTACGTTGTACGTTATATGTTTAACGTTATACGTTATACGTTATACGTTATACGTTATACGTTATACGTTATACGTTATACGTTTAACGTTATACGTTATACATTATACGTTATACGTTATACGATGTACGTTATACGTTATACGTTGTACGTTGTACGTTATTCGTTATACGTTATACGTTATACGTTATACGATATATGTTTAACGTTATACATTATACGTTATACGTTATACGTTATATGTTTATCGTTATACGTTATACGTTATACGTTATACGTTTAACGTTACACGTTATACATTATACTTTATACGTTCAAACGTTATACGTTGTACGTTATAGGTTATACGTTTAAGATTATACGTTATACGTTATACGTTATACGTTATACGTTATACGTTATACGTTATACGTTGTACGTTATAGGTTATACGTTTAACATTATACGTTATACGTTATACGTTATACGTTATACGTTATACGTTATACGTTATACGTTATACGTTATACGTTATACGTTATACGTTATACGTTATACGTTATACGTTATACGTTGTACGTTGTACGATGTACGTTATTCGTTATACGTTATACGTTATACGTTATACGTTATACGTTATATGTTTAACGTTAAAAGTTATACGTTATACGTTATATGTTTAACGTTAAAAGTTATACGTTATACGTTATACGTTATACGTTATACGTTATACGTTATACGTTATACGTTGTACGTTGTACGATGTACGTTATTCGTTATACGTTATACGTTATACGTTATACGTTATACGTTATACGTTATACGTTATACGTTATACGTTATACGTTATACGTTATACGTTATACGTTATACGTTGTTCGTTATACTTTGTACGTTATACGTTATACGTTATACGTTATACGTTATACGTTATACGTTATACGTTATACGTTATACGTTATACGTTATACGTTATACGTTATACGTTATACGTTATACGTTATACGTTATACGTTATACGTTATACGTTATACGTTATACGTTATACGTTATACGTTATACGTTATACGTTATACGTTATACGTTATACGTTATACGTTATACGTTATACGTTATACGTTATACGTTATACGTTATACGTTATACGTTATACGTTATACGTTATACGTTATACGTTATACGTTATACGTTATACGTTATACGTTATACGTTATACGTTATACGTTATACGTTATACGTTATACGTTATACGTTATACGTTATACGTTATACGTTATACGTTATACGTTATACGTTATACGTTATACGTTATACGTTATACGTTATACGTTATACGTTATACGTTATACGTTATACGTTATACGTTATACGTTTTACGTTAGACGTTATACGTTATACGTTATACGTTATACGTTATACGTTATACGTTATACGTTATACGTTATACGTTATACGTTATACGTTATACGTTATACGTTATACGTTATACGTTTAACGTTATACGTTATACATTATACGTTATACGTCTAAACGTTATACGTTATACATTATACGTTATACGTCTAAACGTTATACGTTATACGTTATACGTTATACGTTATACGTTATACGTTATACGTTATACGTTATACGTTATACGTTATACGTTATACGTTATACGTTATACGTTATACGTTATACGTTATACGTTATACGTTATACGTTATACGTTATACGTTATACGTTATACGTTATACGTTATACGTTATACGTTATACGTTATACGTTATACGTTATACGTTATACGTTATACGTTATACGTTATACGTTATACGTTATACGTTATACGTTATACGTTATACGTTATACGTTATACGTTATACGTTATACGTTATACGTTATACGTTATACGTTATACGTTATACGTTATACGTTATACGTTATACGTTATACGTTATACGTTATACGTTATACGTTATACGTTATACGTTATACGTTATACGTTATACGTTATACGTTATACGTTATACGTTATACGTTATACGTTATACGTTATACGTTATACGTTATACGTTATACGTTATACGTTATACGTTATACGTTATACGTTATACGTTATACGTTATACGTTATACGTTATACGTTATACGTTATACGTTATACGTTATACGTTATACGTTATACGTTATACGTTATACGTTATACGTTATACGTTATACGTTATACGTTATACGTTATACGTTATACGTTATACGTTATACGTTATACGTTATACGTTATACGTTATACGTTATACGTTATACGTTATACGTTATACGTTATACGTTATACGTTATACGTTATACGTTATACGTTATACGTTATACGTTATACGTTATACGTTATACGTTATACGTTATACGTTATACGTTATACGTTATACGTTATACGTTATACGTTATACGTTATACGTTATACGTTATACGTTATACGTTATACGTTATACGTTATACGTTATACGTTATACGTTATACGTTATACGTTATACGTTATACGTTATACGTTATACGTTATACGTTATACGTTATACGTTATACGTTATACGTTATACGTTATACGTTATACGTTATACGTTATACGTTATACGTTATACGTTATACGTTATACGTTATACGTTATACGTTATACGTTATATGTTTAACGTTATACGTTATACGTTATACGTTATACGTTATATGTTTAACGTTAAAGTTATACGTTATACGTTATACGTTATACGTTGTACGTTGTACGTTGTACGTTATTCGTTATACGTTATACGTTATACGTTATACGTTAAACGTTATACGTTATACGTTATATGTTTAACGTTAAAAGTTATACGTTATACGTTATACGTTATACGTTATACGTTTAACGTTATACGTTATACATTATACGTTATACGTCTAAACGTTATACGTTGTACGTTATAGGTTATACGTTTAACATTATACGTTATACGTTATACGTTATACGTTATACGTTATACGTTATACGTTATACGTTATACGTTATACGTTATACGTTATACGTTATATGTTGTACGTTGTACTTTGTACGTTATACGTTATTCGTTATACGTTATACGTTATACGTTGTACGTTGTACGTTGTACGTTATACGTTATACATTATACGTTATACGTTATACGTTATATGTTTATCGTTGTAGGTTATACGTTATACGTTATACGATATACGTTATACGTTATATGTTTAACGTTATACGTTATACGTTATACGTTTAACGTTATACGTTATACGTTATACGTTTAACGTTATACGTTATACGTTATATGTTTAACCTTAAAAGTTATACGTTGTACGTTATACGTTATACGTTGTACGTTGTACGTTATTCGTTATACGTTATACGTTATACGTTATACGTTATATGTTATACGTTATATGTTTAACGTTATACATTATACGTTATACGTTATACGTTATATGTTTATCGTTATACGTTATACGTTATACGTTATACGTTTAACGTTACACGTTATACGTTATACGTTATACGTTATACGTTATACGTTATACGTTATACGTTATACGTTATACGTTATACGTTATACGTTATACGTTACACGTTATACGTTATACGTTATACGTTATACGTTATACGTTATACGTTATACGTTATACGTTATACGTTATACGTTATACGTTATACGTTATACGTTATACGTTATACGTTATACGTTATACGTTGTACGTTGTACGTTATATGTTTAACGTTATACGTTATACGTTATACGTTATACGTTATACGTTATACGTTATACGTTTAACGTTATACGTTATACATTATACGTTATACGTTATACGATGTACGTTATACGTTATACGTTGTACGTTGTACGTTATTCGTTATACGTTATACGTTATACGTTATACGATATATGTTTAACGTTATACATTATACGTTATACGTTATACGTTATATGTTTATCGTTATACGTTATACGTTATACGTTATACGTTTAACGTTACACGTTATACATTATACTTTATACGTTTAAACGTTATACGTTGTACGTTATAGGTTATACGTTTAAGATTACACGTTATACGTTATACGTTATACGTTATACGTTATACGTTATACGTTATACGTTATACGTTATACGTTGTACGTTATAGGTTATACGTTTAACATTATACGTTATACGTTATACGTTATACGTTATACGTTATACGTTATACGTTATACGTTATACGTTATACGTTATACGTTATACGTTATACGTTATACGTTGTACGTTGTACTTTGTACGTTATACGTTATTCGTTATACGTTATACGTTATACGTTGTACGTTGTACGTTGTACGTTATACGTTATACATTATACGTTATACGTTATACGTTATATGTTTATCGTTGTAGGTTATACGTTATACGTTATACGATATACGTTATATGTTTAACGTTATACGTTATACGTTATACGTTTAACGTTATACGTTATACGTTATATGTTTAACCTTAAAAGTTATACGTTGTACGTTATACGTTATACGTTGTACGTTGTACGTTATTCGTTATACGTTATACGTTATACGTTATACGTTATATGTTATACATTATATGTTTAACGTTATACATTATACGTTATACGTTATACGTTATATGTTTATCGTTATACGTTATACGTTATACGTTATACGGTTAACGTTACACGTTATACGTTATACGTTATACGTTATACGTTATACGTTATACGTTATACGTTATACGTTATACGTTATACGTTATACGTTACACGTTATACGTTATACGTTATACGTTATACGTTATACGTTATACGTTATACGTTATACGTTATACGTTATACGTTGTACGTTGTACGTTATATGTTTAACGTTATACGTTATACGTTATACGTTATACGTTATACGTTATACGTTATACGTTATACGTTATACGTTTAACGTTATACGTTATACATTATACGTTATACGTTAAACGATGTACGTTATACGTTATACGTTGTACGTTGTACGTTATTCGTTATACGTTATACGTTATACGTTATACGATATATGTTTAACGTTATACAGTATACGTTATACGTTATACGTTATATGTTTATCGTTATACGTTATACGTTATACGTTATACGTTTAATGTTACACGTTATACATTATACTTTATACGTTTAAACGTTATACGTTGTACGTTATAGGTTATACGTTTAAGATTATACGTTATACGTTATACGTTATACGTTATACGTTATACGTTATACGTTATACGTTATACGTTATACGTTATACGTTATACGTTATACGTTATACGTTATACGTTATACGTTATACGTTATACGTTATACGTTATACGTTATACGTTATACGTTATACGTTATACGTTATACGTTATACGTTATACGTTATACGTTATACGTTATACGTTATACGTTATACGTTATACGTTATACGTTATACGTTATACGTTATACGTTATACGTTATACGTTATACGTTATACGTTATACGTTATACGTTATACGTTATACGTTATACGTTATACGTTATACGTTATACGTTATACGTTATACGTTATACGTTATACGTTATACGTTATACGTTATACGTTATACGTTATACGTTATACGTTATACGTTATACGTTATACGTTATACGTTATACGTTATACGTTATACGTTATACGTTATACGTTATACGTTATACGTTATACGTTATACGTTATACGTTATACGTTATACGTTATACGTTATACGTTATACGTTATACGTTATACGTTATACGTTATACGTTATACGTTATACGTTATACGTTATACGTTATACGTTATACGTTATACGTTATACGTTATACGTTATACGTTATACGTTATACGTTATACGTTATACGTTATACGTTATACGTTATACGTTATACGTTATACGTTATACGTTATACGTTATACGTTATACGTTATACGTTATACGTTATACGTTATACGTTATACGTTATACGTTATACGTTATACGTTATACGTTATACGTTATACGTTATACGTTATACGTTATACGTTTTACGTTAGACGTTATACGTTATACGTTATACGTTATACGTTATACGTTATACGTTATACGTTATACGTTATACGTTATACGTTATACGTTATACGTTATACGTTATACGTTATACGTTATACGTTTAACGTTATACGTTATACATTATACGTTATACGTCTAAACGTTATACGTTATACATTATACGTTATACGTCTAAACGTTATACGTTATACGTTATACGTTATACGTTATACGTTATACGTTATACGTTATACGTTATACGTTATACGTTATACGTTATACGTTATACGTTATACGTTATACGTTATACGTTATACGTTATACGTTATACGTTATACGTTATACGTTATACGTTATACGTTATACGTTATACGTTATACGTTATACGTTATACGTTATACGTTATACGTTATACGTTATACGTTATACGTTATACGTTATACGTTATACGTTATACGTTATACGTTATACGTTATACGTTATACGTTATACGTTATACGTTATACGTTATACGTTATACGTTATACGTTATACGTTATACGTTATACGTTATACGTTATACGTTATACGTTATACGTTATACGTTATACGTTATACGTTATACGTTATACGTTATACGTTATACGTTATACGTTATACGTTATACGTTATACGTTATACGTTATACGTTATACGTTATACGTTATACGTTATACGTTATACGTTATACGTTATACGTTATACGTTATACGTTATACGTTATACGTTATACGTTATACGTTATACGTTATACGTTATACGTTATACGTTATACGTTATACGTTATACGTTATACGTTATACGTTATACGTTATACGTTATACGTTATACGTTATACGTTATACGTTATACGTTATACGTTATACGTTATACGTTATACGTTATACGTTATACGTTATACGTTATACGTTATACGTTATACGTTATACGTTATACGTTATACGTTATACGTTATACGTTATACGTTATACGTTATACGTTATACGTTATACGTTATACGTTATACGTTATACGTTATACGTTATACGTTATACGTTATACGTTATACGTTATACGTTATACGTTATACGTTATACGTTATACGTTATACGTTATACGTTATACGTTATACGTTATACGTTATACGTTATACGTTATACGTTATACGTTATACGTTATACGTTATATGTTTAACGTTATACGTTATACGTTATACGTTATACGTTATATGTTTAACGTTAAAGTTATACGTTATACGTTATACGTTATACGTTGTACGTTGTACGTTGTACGTTATTCGTTATACGTTATACGTTATACGTTATACGTTGTACGTTGTACGTTGTACGTTATTCGTTATACGTTATACGTTATACGTTATACGTTGTACGGTATACGTTAAACGTTATACGTTATACGTTATATGTTTAACGTTAAAAGTTATACGTTATACGTTATACGTTATACGTTATACGTTTAACGTTATACGTTATACATTATACGTTATACGTCTAAACGTTATACGTTGTACGTTATAGGTTATACGTTTAACATTATACGTTATACGTTATACGTTATACGTTATACGTTATACGTTATACGTTATACGTTATACGTTATACGTTATATGTTGTACGTTGTACTTTGTACGTTATACGTTATTCGTTATACGTTATACGTTATACGTTGTACGTTGTACGTTGTACGTTATACGTTATACATTATACGTTATACGTTATACGTTATATGTTTATCGTTGTAGGTTATACGTTATACGTTATACGATATACGTTATACGTTATATGTTTAACGTTATACGTTATACGTTATACGTTTAACGTTATACGTTATACGTTATACGTTTAACGTTATACGTTATACGTTATATGTTTAACCTTAAAAGTTATACGTTGTACGTTATACGTTATACGTTGTACGTTGTACGTTATTCGTTATACGTTATACGTTATACGTTATACGTTATACGTTATATGTTATACGTTATATGTTTAACGTTATACATTATACGTTATACGTTATACGTTATATGTATATCGTTATACGTTATACGTTATACGTTTAACGTTACACGTTATACGTTATACGTTATACGTTATACGTTATACGTTATACGTTATACGTTATACGTTATACGTTATACGTTATACGTTACACGTTATACGTTATACGTTATACGTAATACGTTATACGTTATACGTTATACGTTATACGTTATACGTTATACGTTATACGTTATACGTTATACGTTATACGTTGTACGTTATACGTTATACGTTATACGTTATACGTTATACGTTATACGTTATACGTTATACGTTATACGTTATACGTTATACGTTATACGTTATACGTTATACGTTATACGTTATACGTTATACGTTATACGTTATACGTTATACGTTATACGTTATACGTTATACGTTATACGTTATACGTTATACGTTATACGTTATACGTTATACGTTATACGTTATACGTTATACGTTATACGTTATACGTTATACGTTATACGTTATACGTTATACGTTATACGTTATACGTTATACGTTATACGTTATACGTTATACGTTATACGTTATACGTTATACGTTATACGTTATACGTTATACGTTATACGTTATACGTTATACGTTATACGTTATACGTTATACGTTATACGTTATACGTTATACGTTATACGTTATACGTTATACGTTGTAGGTTATACGTTATACGTTATACGATATACGTTATACGTTATATGTTTAACGTTATACCTTATACGTTATACGTTATACGTTTAACGTTATACGTTATACGTTATATGTTTAACGTTAAAAGTTATACGTTATACGTTATATGTTTAACGTTAAAAGTTATACGTTATACGTTATACGTTATACGTTATACGTTATACGTTATACGTTGTACGTTGTACGATGTACGTTATTCGTTATACGTTATACGTTATACGTTATACGTTATACGTTATACGTTATACGTTATACGTTATACGTTATACGTTATACGTTATACGTTATACGTTGTTCGTTATACTTTGTACGTTATACGTTATACGTTATACGTTATACGTTATACGTTATACGTTATACGTTATACGTTATACGTTATACGTTATACGTTATACGTTATACGTTATACGTTATACGTTATACGTTATACGTTATACGTTATACGTTATACGTTATACGTTATACGTTATACGTTATACGTTATACGTTATACGTTATACGTTATACGTTATACGTTATACGTTATACGTTATACGTTATACGTTATACGTTATACGTTATACGTTATACGTTATACGTTATACGTTATACGTTATACGTTATACGTTATACGTTATACGTTATACGTTATACGTTATACGTTATACGTTATACGTTATACGTTATACGTTATACGTTATACGTTATACGTTATACGTTATACGTTATACGTTATACGTTATACGTTATACGTTATACGTTATACGTTATACGTTATACGTTATACGTTATACGTTATACGTTATACGTTATACGTTATACGTTATACGTTATACGTTATACGTTATACGTTATACGTTATACGTTTTACGTTATACGTTATACGTTATACGTTATACGTTATACGTTATACGTTACACGTTATACGTTATACGTTATACGTTATACGTTATACGTTATACGTTATACGTTATACGTTATACGTTTAACGTTATACGTTATACATTATACGTTATACGTCTAAACGTTATACGTTATACATTATACGTTATACGTCTAAACGTTATACGTTATACGTTATACGTTATACGTTATACGTTATACGTTATACGTTATACGTTATACGTTATACGTTATACGTTATACGTTATACGTTATACGTTATACGTTATACGTTATACGTTATACGTTATACGTTATACGTTATACGTTATACGTTATACGTTATACGTTATACGTTATACGTTATACGTTATACGTTATACGTTATACGTTATACGTTATACGTTATACGTTATACGTTATACGTTATACGTTATACGTTATACGTTATACGTTATACGTTATACGTTATACGTTATACGTTATACGTTATACGTTATACGTTATACGTTATACGTTGTACGTTGTACTTTGTACGTTATACGTTATTCGTTATACGTTATACGTTATACGTTATACGTTATACGTTATACGTTATACGTTATACGTTATACGTTATACGTTATACGTTATACGTTATACGTTATACGTTATACGTTATACGTTATACGTTATACGTTATACGTTATACGTTATACGTTATACGTTATACGTTATACGTTATACGTTATACGTTATACGTTATACGTTATACGTTATACGTTATACGTTATACGTTATACGTTATACGTTATACGTTATACGTTATACGTTATACGTTATACGTTATACGTTATACGTTATACGTTATACGTTATACGTTATACGTTGTAGGTTATACGTTATACGTTATACGATATACGTTATACGTTATATGTTTAACGTTATACCTTATACGTTATACGTTATACGTTTAACGTTATACGTTATACGTTATATGTTTAACGTTAAAAGTTATACGTTATACGTTATATGTTTAACGTTAAAAGTTATACGTTATACGTTATACGTTATACGTTATACGTTATACGTTATACGTTGTACGTTGTACGATGTACGTTATTCGTTATACGTTATACGTTATACGTTATACGTTATACGTTATACGTTATACGTTATACGTTATACGTTATACGTTATACGTTATACGTTATACGTTGTTCGTTATACTTTGTACGTTATACGTTATACGTTATACGTTATACGTTATACGTTATACGTTATACGTTATACGTTATACGTTATACGTTATACGTTATACGTTATACGTTATACGTTATACGTTATACGTTATACGTTATACGTTATACGTTATACGTTATACGTTATACGTTATACGTTATACGTTATACGTTATACGTTATACGTTATACGTTATACGTTATACGTTATACGTTATACGTTATACGTTATACGTTATACGTTATACGTTATACGTTATACGTTATACGTTATACGTTATACGTTATACGTTATACGTTATACGTTATACGTTATACGTTATACGTTATACGTTATACGTTATACGTTATACGTTATACGTTATACGTTATACGTTATACGTTATACGTTATACGTTATACGTTATACGTTATACGTTATACGTTATACGTTATACGTTATACGTTATACGTTATACGTTATACGTTATACGTTATACGTTATACGTTATACGTTTTACGTTATACGTTATACGTTATACGTTATACGTTATACGTTATACGTTACACGTTATACGTTATACGTTATACGTTATACGTTATACGTTATACGTTATACGTTATACGTTATACGTTATACGTTTAACGTTATACGTTATACATTATACGTTATACGTCTAAACGTTATACGTTATACATTATACGTTATACGTCTAAACGTTATACGTTATACGTTATACGTTATACGTTATACGTTATACGTTATACGTTATACGTTATACGTTATACGTTATACGTTATACGTTATACGTTATACGTTATACGTTATACGTTATACGTTATACGTTATACGTTATACGTTATACGTTATACGTTATACGTTATACGTTATACGTTATACGTTATACGTTATACGTTATACGTTATACGTTATACGTTATACGTTATACGTTATACGTTATACGTTATACGTTATACGTTATACGTTATACGTTATACGTTATACGTTATACGTTATACGTTATACGTTATACGTTATACGTTATACGTTATACGTTATACGTTATACGTTATACGTTATACGTTATACGTTATACGTTATACGTTATACGTTATACGTTATACGTTATACGTTATACGTTATACGTTATACGTTATACGTTATACGTTATACGTTATACGTTATACGTTATACGTTATACGTTATACGTTATACGTTATACGTTATACGTTATACGTTATACGTTATACGTTATACGTTATACGTTATACGTTATACGTTATACGTTATACGTTATACGTTATACGTTATACGTTATACGTTATACGTTATACGTTATACGTTATACGTTATACGTTATACGTTATACGTTATACGTTATACGTTATACGTTATACGTTATACGTTATACGTTATACGTTATACGTTATACGTTATACGTTATACGTTATACGTTATACGTTATACGTTATACGTTATACGTTATACGTTATACGTTATACGTTATACGTTATACGTTATACGTTATACGTTATACGTTATACGTTATACGTTATACGTTATACGTTATACGTTATACGTTATACGTTATACGTTATACGTTATACGTTATACGTTATACGTTATACGTTATACGTTATACGTTATACGTTATACGTTATACGTTATACGTTATACGTTATACGTTATAGGTTTAACGTTATACGTTATACGTTATACGTTATACGTTATATGTTTAACGTTAAAGTTATACGTTATACGTTATACGTTATACGTTGTACGTTGTACGTTGTACGTTATTCGTTATACGTTATACGTTATACGTTATACGTTGTACGGTATACGTTAAACGTTATACGTTATACGTTATATGTTTAACGTTAAAAGTTATACGTTATACGTTATACGTTATACGTTTAACGTTATACGTTATACATTATACGTTATACGTCTAAACGTTATACGTTGTACGTTATAGGTTATACGTTTAACATTATACGTTATACGTTATACGTTATACGTTATACGTTATACGTTATACGTTATACGTTATACGTTATACGTTATACGTTATACGTTATATGTTGTACGTTGTACTTTGTACGTTATACGTTATTCGTTATACGTTATACGTTATACGTTGTACGTTGTACGTTGTACGTTATACGTTATACATTATACGTTATACGTTATACGTTATATGTTTATCGTTGTAGGTTATACGTTATACGTTATACGATATACGTTATACGTTATATGTTTAACGTTATACGTTATACGTTATACGTTTAACGTTATACGTTATACGTTATACGTTTAACGTTATACGTTATACGTTATATGTTTAACCTTAAAAGTTATACGTTGTACGTTATACGTTATACGTTGTACGTTGTACGTTATTCGTTATACGTTATACGTTATACGTTATACGTTATATGTTATACGTTATATGTTTAACGTTATACATTATACGTTATTCGTTATACGTTATATGTTTATCGTTATACGTTATACGTTATACGTTATACGTTTAACGTTACACGTTATACGTTATACGTTATACGTTATACGTTATACGTTATACGTTATACGTTATACGTTATACGTTATACGTTATACGTTATACGTTACACGTTATACGTTATACGTTATACGTTATACGTTATACGTTATACGTTATACGTTATACGTTATACGTTATACGTTATACGTTATACGTTATACGTTATACGTTATACGTTATACGTTATACGTTGTACGTTGTACGTTATATGTTTAACGTTATACGTTATACGTTATACGTTATACGTTATACGTTATACGTTATACGTTTAACGTTATACGTTATACATTATACGTTATACGTTATACGATGTACGTTATACGTTATACGTTGTACGTTGTACGTTATTCGTTATACGTTATACGTTATACGTTATACGATATATGTTTAACGTTATACATTATACGTTATACGTTATACGTTATATGTTTATCGTTATACGTTATACGTTATACGTTATACGTTTAACGTTACACGTTATACATTATACTTTATACGTTTAAACGTTATACGTTGTACGTTATAGGTTATACGTTTAAGATTACACGTTATACGTTATACGTTATACGTTATACGTTATACGTTATACGTTATACGTTATACGTTGTACGTTATAGGTTATACGTTTAACATTATACGTTATACGTTATACGTTATACGTTATACGTTATACGTTATACGTTATACGTTATACGTTATACGTTATACGTTATACGTTATACGTTATACGTTGTACGTTGTACTTTGTACGTTATACGTTATTCGTTATACGTTATACGTTATACGTTGTACGTTGTACGTTGTACGTTATACGTTATACATTATACGTTATACGTTATACGTTATATGTTTATCGTTGTAGGTTATACGTTATACGTTATACGATATACGTTATATGTTTAACGTTATACGTTATACGTTATACGTTTAACGTTATACGTTATACGTTATATGTTTAACCTTAAAAGTTATACGTTGTACGTTATACGTTATACGTTGTACGTTGTACGTTATTCGTTATACGTTATACGTTATACGTTATACGTTATATGTTATACATTATATGTTTAACGTTATACATTATACGTTATACGTTATACGTTATATGTTTATCGTTATACGTTATACGTTATACGTTATACGGTTAACGTTACACGTTATACGTTATACGTTATACGTTATACGTTATACGTTATACGTTATACGTTATACGTTATACGTTATACGTTATACGTTACACGTTATACGTTATACGTTATACGTTATACGTTATACGTTATACGTTATACGTTATACGTTATACGTTATACGTTGTACGTTGTACGTTATATGTTTAACGTTATACGTTATACGTTATACGTTATACGTTATACGTTATACGTTATACGTTATACGTTATACGTTTAACGTTATACGTTATACATTATACGTTATACGTTATACGATGTACGTTATACGTTATACGTTGTACGTTGTACGTTATTCGTTATACGTTATACGTTATACGTTATACGATATATGTTTAACGTTATACAGTATACGTTATACGTTATACGTTATATGTTTATCGTTATACGTTATACGTTATACGTTATACGTTTAATGTTACACGTTATACATTATACTTTATACGTTTAAACGTTATACGTTGTACGTTATAGGTTATACGTTTAAGATTACACGTTATACGTTATACGTTATACGTTATACGTTATACGTTATACGTTATACGTTATACGTTATACGTTATACGTTATACGTTATACGTTATACGTTATACGTTATACGTTATACGTTATACGTTATACGTTATACGTTATACGTTATACGTTATACGTTATACGTTATACGTTATACGTTATACGTTATACGTTATACGTTATACGTTATACGTTATACGTTATACGTTATACGTTATACGTTATACGTTATACGTTATACGTTATACGTTATACGTTATACGTTATACGTTATACGTTATACGTTATACGTTATACGTTATACGTTATACGTTATACGTTATACGTTATACGTTATACGTTATACGTTATACGTTATACGTTATACGTTATACGTTACACGTTATACGTTATACGTTATACGTTATACGTTATACGTTATACGTTATACGTTATACGTTATACGTTATACGTTATACGTTATACGTTATACGTTATACGTTATACGTTATACGTTATACGTTGTACGTTGTACGTTATATGTTTAACGTTATACGTTATACGTTATACGTTATACGTTATACGTTATACGTTATACGTTTAACGTTATACGTTATACATTATACGTTATACGTTATACGATGTACGTTATACGTTATACGTTGTACGTTGTACGTTATTCGTTATACGTTATACGTTATACGTTATACGATATATGTTTAACGTTATACATTATACGTTATACGTTATACGTTATATGTTTATCGTTATACGTTATACGTTATACGTTATACGTTTAACGTTACACGTTATACATTATACTTTATACGTTTAAACGTTATACGTTGTACGTTATAGGTTATACGTTTAAGATTACACGTTATACGTTATACGTTATACGTTATACGTTATACGTTATACGTTATACGTTATACGTTGTACGTTATAGGTTATACGTTTAACATTATACGTTATACGTTATACGTTATACGTTATACGTTATACGTTATACGTTATACGTTATACGTTATACGTTATACGTTATACGTTATACGTTATACGTTGTACGTTGTACTTTGTACGTTATACGTTATTCGTTATACGTTATACGTTATACGTTGTACGTTGTACGTTGTACGTTATACGTTATACATTATACGTTATACGTTATACGTTATATGTTTATCGTTGTAGGTTATACGTTATACGTTATACGATATACGTTATATGTTTAACGTTATACGTTATACGTTATACGTTTAACGTTATACGTTATACGTTATATGTTTAACCTTAAAAGTTATACGTTGTACGTTATACGTTATACGTTGTACGTTGTACGTTATTCGTTATACGTTATACGTTATACGTTATACGTTATATGTTATACGTTATATGTTTAACGTTATACATTATACGTTATACGTTATACGTTATATGTTTATCGTTATACGTTATACGTTATACGTTATACGTTACACGTTATACGTTATACGTTATACGTTATACGTTATACGTTATACGTTATACGTTATACGTTATACGTTATACGTTATACGTTATACGTTATACGTTATACGTTATACGTTATACGTTATACGTTATACGTTATACGTTATACGTTATACGTTATACGTTGTACGTTGTACGTTATATGTTTAACGTTATACGTTATACGTTATACGTTATACGTTATACGTTATACGTTATACGTTATACGTTATACGTTTAACGTTATACGTTATACATTATACGTTATACGTTATACGATGTACGTTATACGTTATACGTTGTACGTTGTACGTTATTCGTTATACGTTATACGTTATACGTTATACGATATATGTTTAACGTTATACAGTATACGTTATACGTTATACGTTATATGTTTATCGTTATACGTTATACGTTATACGTTATACGTTTAATGTTACACGTTATACATTATACTTTATACGTTTAAACGTTATACGTTGTACGTTATAGGTTATACGTTTAAGATTACACGTTATACGTTATACGTTATACGTTATACGTTATACGTTATACGTTATACGTTATACGTTATACGTTATACGTTATACGTTATACGTTATACGTTATACGTTATACGTTATACGTTATACGTTATACGTTATACGTTATACGTTATACGTTATACGTTATACGTTATACGTTATACGTTATACGTTATACGTTATACGTTATACGTTATACGTTATACGTTATACGTTATACGTTATACGTTATACGTTATACGTTATACGTTATACGTTATACGTTATACGTTATACGTTATACGTTATACGTTATACGTTATACGTTATACGTTATACGTTATACGTTATACGTTATACGTTATACGTTATACGTTATACGTTATACGTTATACGTTATACGTTATACGTTATACGTTATACGTTATACGTTATACGTTATACGTTATACGTTATACGTTATACGTTATACGTTATACGTTATACGTTATACGTTATACGTTATACGTTATACGTTATACGTTATACGTTATACGTTATACGTTATACGTTATACGTTATACGTTATACGTTATACGTTATACGTTATACGTTATACGTTATACGTTATACGTTATACGTTATACGTTATACGTTATACGTTATACGTTATACGTTATACGTTATACGTTATACGTTATACGTTATACGTTATACGTTATACGTTATACGTTATACGTTATACGTTATACGTTATACGTTATACGTTATACGTTATACGTTATACGTTATACGTTATACGTTATACGTTATACGTTATACGTTATACGTTATACGTTATACGTTATACGTTATACGTTATACGTTATACGTTATACGTTATACGTTATACGTTATACGTTATACGTTATACGTTATACGTTATACGTTATACGTTATACGTTATACGTTATACGTTATACGTTATACGTTATACGTTATACGTTATACGTTATACGTTATACGTTATACGTTATACGTTATACGTTATACGTTATACGTTATACGTTATACGTTATACGTTATACGTTATACGTTATACGTTATACGTTATACGTTATACGTTATACGTTATACGTTATACGTTATACGTTATACGTTATACGTTATACGTTATACGTTATACGTTATACGTTATACGTTATACGTTATACGTTATACGTTATACGTTATACGTTATACGTTATACGTTATACGTTATACGTTATACGTTATACGTTATACGTTATACGTTATACGTTATACGTTATACGTTATACGTTATACGTTATACGTTATACGTTATACGTTATACGTTATACGTTATACGTTATACGTTATACGTTATACGTTATACGTTATACGTTATACGTTATACGTTATACGTTATACGTTATACGTTATACGTTATACGTTATACGTTATACGTTATACGTTATACGTTATACGTTATACGTTATACGTTATACGTTATACGTTATACGTTATACGTTATACGTTATACGTTATACGTTATACGTTATACGTTATACGTTATACGTTATACGTTATACGTTATACGTTATACGTTATACGTTATACGTTATACGTTATACGTTATACGTTATACGTTATACGTTATACGTTATACGTTATACGTTATACGTTATACGTTATACGTTATACGTTATACGTTATACGTTATACGTTATACGTTATACGTTATACGTTATACGTTATACGTTATACGTTATACGTTATACGTTATACGTTATACGTTATACGTTATACGTTATACGTTATACGTTATACGTTATACGTTATACGTTATACGTTATACGTTATACGTTATACGTTATACGTTATACGTTATACGTTATACGTTATACGTTATACGTTATACGTTATACGTTATACGTTATACGTTATACGTTATACGTTATACGTTATACGTTATACGTTATACGTTATACGTTATACGTTATACGTTATACGTTATACGTTATACGTTATACGTTATACGTTATACGTTATACGTTATACGTTATACGTTATACGTTATACGTTATACGTTATACGTTATACGTTATACGTTATACGTTATACGTTATACGTTATACGTTATACGTTATACGTTATACGTTATACGTTATACGTTATACGTTATACGTTATACGTTATACGTTATACGTTATACGTTATACGTTATACGTTATACGTTATACGTTATACGTTATACGTTATACGTTATACGTTATACGTTATACGTTATACGTTATACGTTATACGTTATACGTTATACGTTATACGTTATACGTTATACGTTATACGTTATACGTTATACGTTATACGTTATACGTTATACGTTATACGTTATACGTTATACGTTATACGTTATACGTTATACGTTATACGTTATACGTTATACGTTATACGTTATACGTTATATGTTTAACGTTATACGTTATACGTTATACGTTATACGTTATACGTTATACGTTATACGTTATACGTTATATGTTTAACGTTATACGTTATACGTTATACGTTATACGTTATATGTTTAACGTTAAAGTTATACGTTATACGTTATACGTTATACGTTGTACGTTGTACGTTGTACGTTATTCGTTATACGTTATACGTTATACGTTATACGTTGTACGGTATACGTTAAACGTTATACGTTATACGTTATATGTTTAACGTTAAAAGTTATACGTTATACGTTATACGTTATACGTTTAACGTTATACGTTATACATTATACGTTATACGTCTAAACGTTATACGTTGTACGTTATAGGTTATACGTTTAACATTATACGTTATACGTTATACGTTATACGTTATACGTTATACGTTATACGTTATACGTTATACGTTATACGTTATACGTTATACGTTATATGTTGTACGTTGTACTTTGTACGTTATACGTTATTCGTTATACGTTATACGTTATACGTTGTACGTTGTACGTTGTACGTTATACGTTATACATTATACGTTATACGTTATACGTTATATGTTTATCGTTGTAGGTTATACGTTATACGTTATACGATATACGTTATACGTTATATGTTTAACGTTATACGTTATACGTTATACGTTTAACGTTATACGTTATACGTTATATGTTTAACCTTAAAAGTTATACGTTGTACGTTATACGTTATACGTTGTACGTTGTACGTTATTCGTTATACGTTATACGTTATACGTTATACGTTATATGTTATACGTTATATGTTTAACGTTATACATTATACGTTATACGTTATACGTTATATGTTTATCGTTATACGTTATACGTTATACGTTATACGTTTAACGTTACACGTTATACGTTATACGTTATACGTTATACGTTATACGTTATACGTTATACGTTATACGTTATACGTTATACGTTATACGTTACACGTTATACGTTATACGTTATACGTTATACGTTATACGTTATACGTTATACGTTATACGTTATACGTTATACGTTATACGTTATACGTTATACGTTATACGTTATACGTTATACGTTGTACGTTGTACGTTATATGTTTAACGTTATACGTTATACGTTATACGTTATACGTTATACGTTATACGTTATACGTTTAACGTTATACGTTATACATTATACGTTATACGTTATACGATGTACGTTATACGTTATACGTTGTACGTTGTACGTTATTCGTTATACGTTATACGTTATACGTTATACGATATATGTTTAACGTTATACATTATACGTTATACGTTATACGTTATATGTTTATCGTTATACGTTATACGTTATACGTTATACGTTTAACGTTACACGTTATACATTATACTTTATACGTTTAAACGTTATACGTTGTACGTTATAGGTTATACGTTTAAGATTACACGTTATACGTTATACGTTATACGTTATACGTTATACGTTATACGTTGTACGTTATAGGTTATACGTTTAACATTATACGTTATACGTTATACGTTATACGTTATACGTTATACGTTATACGTTATACGTTATACGTTATACGTTATACGTTGTACGTTGTACTTTGTACGTTATACGTTATTCGTTATACGTTATACGTTATACGTTGTACGTTGTACGTTGTACGTTATACGTTATACATTATACGTTATACGTTATACGTTATATGTTTATCGTTGTAGGTTATACGTTATACGTTATACGATATACGTTATACGTTATATGTTTAACGTTATACGTTATACGTTATACGTTTAACGTTATACGTTATACGTTATATGTTTAACCTTAAAAGTTATACGTTGTACGTTATACGTTATACGTTGTACGTTGTACGTTATTCGTTATACGTTATACGTTATACGTTATACGTTATACGTTATATGTTATACGTTATATGTTTAACGTTATACATTATACGTTATACGTTATACGTTATATGTTTATCGTTATACGTTATACGTTATACGTTATACGTTATACGGTTAACGTTACACGTTATACGTTATACGTTATACGTTATACGTTATACGTTATACGTTATACGTTACACGTTATACGTTATACGTTATACGTTATACGTTATACGTTATACGTTATACGTTATACGTTATACGTTATACGTTATACGTTATACGTTATACGTTATACGTTATACGTTGTACGTTGTACGTTATATGTTTAACGTTATACGTTATACGTTATACGTTATACGTTATACGTTATACGTTATACGTTATACGTTATACGTTTAACGTTATACGTTATACATTATACGTTATACGTTATACGATGTACGTTATACGTTATACGTTGTACGTTGTACGTTATTCGTTATACGTTATACGTTATACGTTATACGATATATGTTTAACGTTATACATTATACGTTATACGTTATACGTTATACGTTATACGTTATACGTTATACGTTATACGTTATACGTTATACGTTATACGTTATACGTTATACGTTATACGTTATACGTTATACGTTATACGTTATACGTTATACGTTATACGTTATACGTTATACGTTATACGTTATACGTTATATGTTTAACGTTAAAGTTATACGTTATACGTTATACGTTATACGTTGTACGTTGTACGTTGTACGTTATTCGTTATACGTTATACGTTATACGTTATACGTTGTACGGTATACGTTAAACGTTATACGTTATACGTTATATGTTTAACGTTAAAAGTTATACGTTATACGTTATACGTTATACGTTTAACGTTATACGTTATACATTATACGTTATACGTCTAAACGTTATACGTTGTACGTTATAGGTTATACGTTTAACATTATACGTTATACGTTATACGTTATACGTTATACGTTATACGTTATACGTTATACGTTATACGTTATACGTTATACGTTATACGTTATACGTTATATGTTGTACGTTGTACTTTGTACGTTATACGTTATTCGTTATACGTTATACGTTATACGTTGTACGTTGTACGTTGTACGTTATACGTTATACATTATACGTTATACGTTATACGTTATATGTTTATCGTTGTAGGTTATACGTTATACGTTATACGATATACGTTATACGTTATATGTTTAACGTTATACGTTATACGTTATACGTTTAACGTTATACGTTATACGTTATATGTTTAACCTTAAAAGTTATACGTTGTACGTTATACGTTATACGTTGTACGTTGTACGTTATTCGTTATACGTTATACGTTATACGTTATACGTTATATGTTATACGTTATATGTTTAACGTTATACATTATACGTTATACGTTATACGTTATATGTTTATCGTTATACGTTATACGTTATACGTTATACGTTTAACGTTACACGTTATACGTTATACGTTATACGTTATACGTTATACGTTATACGTTATACGTTATACGTTATACGTTATACGTTATACGTTATACGTTATACGTTACACGTTATACGTTATACGTTATACGTTATACGTTATACGTTATACGTTATACGTTATACGTTATACGTTATACGTTATACGTTATACGTTATACGTTATACGTTATACGTTATACGTTATACGTTGTACGTTGTACGTTATATGTTTAACGTTATACGATATACGTTATACGTTATACGTTATACGTTATACGTTATACGTTTAACGTTATACGTTATACATTATACGTTATACGTTATACGATGTACGTTATACGTTATACGTTGTACGTTGTACGTTATTCGTTATACGTTATACGTTATACGTTATACGATATATGTTTAACGTTATACATTATACGTTATACGTTATACGTTATATGTTTATCGTTATACGTTATACGTTATACGTTATACGTTTAACGTTACACGTTATACATTATACTTTATACGTTTAAACGTTATACGTTGTACGTTATAGGTTATACGTTTAAGATTACACGTTATACGTTATACGTTATACGTTATACGTTATACGTTATACGTTATACGTTGTACGTTATAGGTTATACGTTTAACATTATACGTTATACGTTATACGTTATACGTTATACGTTATACGTTATACGTTATACGTTATACGTTATACGTTATACGTTATACGTTATACGTTGTACGTTGTACTTTGTACGTTATACGTTATTCGTTATACGTTATACGTTATACGTTGTACGTTGTACGTTGTACGTTATACGTTATACATTATACGTTATACGTTATACGTTATATGTTTATCGTTGTAGGTTATACGTTATACGTTATACGATATACGTTATACGTTATATGTTTAACGTTATACGTTATACGTTATACGTTTAACGTTATACGTTATACGTTATATGTTTAACCTTAAAAGTTATACGTTGTACGTTATACGTTATACGTTGTACGTTGTACGTTATTCGTTATACGTTATACGTTATACGTTATACGTTATACGTTATATGTTATACGTTATATGTTTAACGTTATACATTATACGTTATACGTTATACGTTATATGTTTATCGTTATACGTTATACGTTATACGTTATACGTTATACGGTTAACGTTACACGTTATACGTTATACGTTATACGTTATACGTTATACGTTATACGTTATACGTTATACGTTACACGTTATACGTTATACGTTATACGTTATACGTTATACGTTATACGTTATACGTTATACGTTATACGTTATACGTTATACGTTATACGTTATACGTTATACGTTATACGTTATACGTTGTACGTTGTACGTTATATGTTTAACGTTATACGTTATACGTTATACGTTATACGTTATACGTTATACGTTATACGTTATACGTTATACGTTTAACGTTATACGTTATACATTATACGTTATACGTTATACGATGTACGTTATACGTTATACGTTGTACGTTGTACGTTATTCGTTATACGTTATACGTTATACGTTATACGATATATGTTTAACGTTATACATTATACGTTATACGTTATACGTTATACGTTATACGTTATACGTTATACGTTATACGTTATACGTTATACGTTATACGTTATACGTTATACGTTATACGTTATACGTTATACGTTATACGTTATACGTTATACGTTATACGTTATACGTTATACGTTATACGTTATACGTTATACGTTATACGTTATACGTTATATGTTTAACGTTAAAGTTATACGTTATACGTTATACGTTATACGTTGTACGTTGTACGTTGTACGTTATTCGTTATACGTTATACGTTATACGTTATACGTTGTACGGTATACGTTAAACGTTATACGTTATACGTTATATGTTTAACGTTAAAAGTTATACGTTATACGTTATACGTTATACGTTTAACGTTATACGTTATACATTATACGTTATACGTCTAAACGTTATACGTTGTACGTTATAGGTTATACGTTTAACATTATACGTTATACGTTATACGTTATACGTTATACGTTATACGTTATACGTTATACGTTATACGTTATACGTTATACGTTATACGTTATATGTTGTACGTTGTACTTTGTACGTTATACGTTATTCGTTATACGTTATACGTTATACGTTGTACGTTGTACGTTGTACGTTATACGTTATACATTATACGTTATACGTTATACGTTATATGTTTATCGTTGTAGGTTATACGTTATACGTTATACGATATACGTTATACGTTATATGTTTAACGTTATACGTTATACGTTATACGTTTAACGTTATACGTTATACGTTATATGTTTAACCTTAAAAGTTATACGTTGTACGTTATACGTTATACGTTGTACGTTGTACGTTATTCGTTATACGTTATACGTTATACGTTATACGTTATATGTTATACGTTATATGTTGAACGTTATACATTATACGTTATACGTTATACGTTATATGTTTATCGTTATACGTTATACGTTATACGTTATACGTTTAACGTTACACGTTATACGTTATACGTTATACGTTATACGTTATACGTTATACGTTATACGTTATACGTTATACGTTATACGTTATACGTTACACGTTATACGTTATACGTTATACGTTATACGTTATACGTTATACGTTATACGTTATACGTTATACGTTATACGTTATACGTTATACGTTATACGTTATACGTTATACGTTATACGTTGTACGTTGTACGTTATATGTTTAACGTTATACGATATACGTTATACGTTATACGTTATACGTTATACGTTTAACGTTATACGTTATACATTATACGTTATACGTTATACGATGTACGTTATACGTTATACGTTGTACGTTGTACGTTATTCGTTATACGTTATACGTTATACGTTATACGATATATGTTTAACGTTATACATTATACGTTATACGTTATACGTTATATGTTTATCGTTATACGTTATACGTTATACGTTATACGTTTAACGTTACACGTTATACATTATACTTTATACGTTTAAACGTTATACGTTGTACGTTATAGGTTATACGTTTAAGATTACACGTTATACGTTATACGTTATACGTTATACGTTATACGTTATACGTTATACGTTATACGTTGTACGTTGTACTTTGTACGTTATACGTTATTCGTTATACGTTATACGTTATACGTTGTACGTTGTACGTTGTACGTTATACGTTATACATTATACGTTATACGTTATACGTTATATGTTTATCGTTGTAGGTTATACGTTATACGTTATACGATATACGTTATACGTTATACGTTATACGTTATACGTTATACGTTATACGTTATACGTTATACGTTATACGTTATACGTTATACGTTATACGTTATACGTTGTACGTTGTACGTTATATGTTTAACGTTATACGTTATACGTTATACGTTATACGTTATACGTTATACGTTATACGTTATACGTTATACGTTTAACGTTATACGTTATACATTATACGTTATACGTTATACGTTATACGTTATACGTTATACGTTATACGTTATACGTTATACGTTATACGTTGTACGTTGTACGTTATATGTTTAACGTTATACGTTATACGTTATACGTTATACGTTATACGTTATACGTTATACGTTATACGTTATACGTTATACGTTTAACGTTATACGTTATACATTATACGTTATACGTTATACGTTATACGTTATACGTTATACGTTATACGTTGTACGTTGTACGTTATATGTTTAACGTTATACGTTATACGTTATACGTTATACGTTATACGTTATACGTTATACGTTATACGTTATACGTTATACGTTTAACGTTATACGTTATACATTATACGTTATACGTTATACGATGTACGTTATACGTTATACGTTGTACGTTGTACGTTATTCGTTATACGTTATACGTTATACGTTATACGATATATGTTTAACGTTATACATTATACGTTATACGTTATACGTTATACGTTATACGTTATACGTTATACGTTATACGTTATACGTTATACGTTATACGTTATACGTTATACGTTATACGTTATACGTTATACGTTATACGTTATACGTTATACGTTATACGTTATACGTTATACGTTATACGTTATACGTTATACGTTATACGTTATACGTTATACGTTATACGTTATACGTTATACGTTATACGTTATACGTTATACGTTATACGTTATACGTTATACGTTATACGTTATACGTTATACGTTATACGTTATACGTTATATGTTTAACGTTATACGTTATACGTTATACGTTATACGTTATATGTTTAACGTTAAAGTTATACGTTATACGTTATACGTTATACGTTGTACGTTGTACGTTGTACGTTATTCGTTATACGTTATACGTTATACGTTATACGTTGTACGGTATACGTTAAACGTTATACGTTATACGTTATATGTTTAACGTTAAAAGTTATACGTTATACGTTATACGTTATACGTTTAACGTTATACGTTATACATTATACGTTATACGTTATACGTTATACGTTGTACGTTATAGGTTATACGTTTAACATTATACGTTATACGTTATACGTTATACGTTATACGTTATACGTTGTACGTTGTACTTTGTACGTTATACGTTTAACATTATACGTTATACGTTATACGTTATACGTTATACGTTGTACGTTGTACTTTGTACGTTATACGTTATTCGTTATACGTTATACGTTATACGTTGTACGTTGTACGTTGTACGTTATACGTTATACATTATACGTTATACGTTATACGTTATATGTTTATCGTTGTAGGTTATACGTTATACGTTATACGATATACGTTATACGTTATATGTTTAACGTTATACGTTATACGTTATACGTTTAACGTTATACGTTATACGTTATATGTTTAACCTTAAAAGTTATACGTTGTACGTTATACGTTATACGTTGTACGTTGTACGTTATTCGTTATACGTTATACGTTATACGTTATACGTTATACGTTATATGTTATACGTTATATGTTGAACGTTATACATTATACGTTATACGTTATACGTTATATGTTTATCGTTATACGTTATACGTTATACGTTATACGTTATACGGTTAACGTTACACGTTATACGTTATACGTTATACGTTATACGTTATACGTTATACGTTATACGTTATACGTTACACGTTATACGTTATACGTTATACGTTATACGTTATACGTTATACGTTATACGTTATACGTTATACGTTATACGTTATACGTTATACGTTATACGTTATACGTTGTACGTTGTACGTTATATGTTTAACGTTATACGTTATACGTTATACGTTATACGTTATACGTTATACGTTATACGTTATACGTTATACGTTATACGTTATACGTTTAACGTTATACGTTATACATTATACGTTATACGTTATACGATGTACGTTATACGTTATACGTTGTACGTTGTACGTTATTCGTTATACGTTATACGTTATACGTTATACGATATATGTTTAACGTTATACATTATACGTTATACGTTATACGTTATACGTTATACGTTATACGTTATACGTTATACGTTATACGTTATACGTTATACGTTATACGTTATACGTTATACGTTATACGTTATACGTTATACGTTATACGTTATACGTTATACGTTATACGTTATACGTTATACGTTATACGTTATACGTTATACGTTATACGTTATACGTTATACGTTATACGTTATACGTTATACGTTATACGTTATACGTTATACGTTATACGTTATACGTTATACGTTATACGTTATACGTTATACGTTATACGTTATACGTTATACGTTATACGTTATACGTTATACGTTATATGTTTAACGTTATACGTTATACGTTATACGTTATACGTTATATGTTTAACGTTAAAGTTATACGTTATACGTTATACGTTATACGTTGTACGTTGTACGTTGTACGTTATTC
Organism: Lasioglossum morio; assembly: GCA_916610235.2. Classification (NCBI taxonomy): domain Eukaryota; kingdom Metazoa; phylum Arthropoda; class Insecta; order Hymenoptera; family Halictidae; genus Lasioglossum; species Lasioglossum morio. The sequence continues at coordinate 25,480 of CAKAJA020000213.1, read as the reverse complement.
GTTATACGTTATACGTTATACGTTATACGTTGTACGGTATACGTTAAACGTTATACGTTATACGTTATATGTTTAACGTTAAAAGTTATACGTTATACGTTATACGTTATACGTTTAACGTTATACGTTATACATTATACGTTATACGTTATACGTTATACGTTGTACGTTATAGGTTATACGTTTAACATTATACGTTATACGTTATACGTTATACGTTATACGTTATACGTTATACGTTGTACGTTGTACTTTGTACGTTATACGTTATTCGTTATACGTTATACGTTATACGTTGTACGTTGTACGTTGTACGTTATACGTTATACATTATACGTTATACGTTATACGTTATATGTTTATCGTTGTAGGTTATACGTTATACGTTATACGATATACGTTATACGTTATATGTTTAACGTTATACGTTATACGTTATACGTTTAACGTTATACGTTATACGTTATATGTTTAACCTTAAAAGTTATACGTTGTACGTTATACGTTATACGTTGTACGTTGTACGTTATTCGTTATACGTTATACGTTCTACGTTATACGTTATATGTTATACGTTATATGTTTAACGTTATACATTATACGTTATATGTTATACGTTATATGTTTATCGTTATACGTTATACGTTATACGTTATACGGTTAACGTTACACGTTATACGTTATACGTTATACGTTATACGTTATACGTTATACGTTATACGTTATACGTTATACGTTACACGTTATACGTTATACGTTATACGTTATACGTTATACGTTATACGTTATACGTTATACGTTATACGTTATACGTTATACGTTATACGTTATACGTTATACGTTGTACGTTGTACGTTGTACGTTATATGTTTAACGTTATACGTTATACGTTATACGTTATACGTTATACGTTATACGTTATACGTTATACGTTTAACGTTATACGTTATACATTATACGTTATACGTTATACGTTATACGATGTACGTTATACGTTATACGTTGTACGTTGTACGTTATTCGTTATACGTTATACGTTATACGTTATACGATATATGTTTAACGTTATACATTATACGTTATACGTTATACGTTATATGTTTATCGTTATACGTTATACGTTATACGTTATACGTTTAATGTTACACGTTATACATTATACTTTATACGTTTAAACGTTATACGTTGTACGTTATAGGTTATACGTTTAAGATTACACGTTATACGTTATACGTTATACGTTATACGTTATACGTTATACGTTATACGTTATACGTTATACGTTATACGTTGTACGTTATAGGTTATACGTTTAACATTATACGTTATACGTTATATGTTTATCGTTATACGTTATACGTTATACGTTATACGTTTAACGTTACACGTTATACATTATACTTTATACGTTTAAACGTTATACGTTGTACGTTATAGGTTATACGTTTAAGATTACACGTTATACGTTATACGTTATACGTTATACGTTATACGTTGTACGTTATAGGTTATACGTTTAAGATTACACGTTATACGTTATACGTTATACGTTATACGTTATACGTTATACGTTATACGTTATACGTTATACGTTATACGTTGTACGTTGTACGTTGTACGTTATACGTTATACATTATACGTTATACGTTATACGTTATATGTTTATCGTTGTAGGTTATACGTTATACGTTATACGATATACGTTATACGTTATATGTTTAACGTTATACGTTATACGTTATACGTTATACGTTATACGTTTAACGTTATACGTTATACGTTATATGTTTAACGTTAAAAGTTATACGTTATACGTTATACGTTGTACGTTATACGTTGTACGTTATACGTTATACGTTGTACGTTGTACGTTATTCGTTATACGTTATACGTTACACGTTATACGTTATACGTTATACGTTATATGTTTAACGTTATACATTATACGTTATACGTTATACGTTATATGTTTATCGTTATACGTTATACGTTATACGTTATACGTTATACGTTATACGTTATACGTTATACGTTATATGTTTAACGTTATACTTTATACGTTATACGTTATATGTTTAACGTTAAAAGTTATACGTTATACGTTATACGTTATACGTTATACGTTATACGTTATACGTTGTACGTTATACGTTATACGTTGTACGTTGTACGTTATTCGTTATACTTTATACGTTATACGTTATACGTTATATGTTTAACGTTATACATTATACGTTAAACGTTATACGTTATATGTTTATCGTTATACGTTATACGTTATACGTTATACGTTATACGTTATACGTTATACGTTATACGTTATACGTTATACGTTATACGTTATACGTTATACGTTATACGTTATACGTTATACGTTATACGTTATACGTTATACGTTATACGTTATACGTTATACGTTATACGTTGTACGTTGTACGTTATATGTTTAACGTTATACGTTATACGTTATACGTTATACGTTATACGTTATACGTTATACGTTATACGTTATACGTTATACGTTTAACGTTATACGTTATACATTATACGTTTAACGTTATACGTTATACATTATACGTTATACGTCTAAACGTTATACGTTGTACGTTATAGGTTATACGTTTAAGATTATACGTTATACGTTATACGTTATATGTTTAACGTTATACGTTATACGTTATACGTTATACGTTATACGTTATACGTTATACGTTATACGTTATACGTTATACGTTATACGTTATACGTTATACGTTATACGTTATACGTTATACGTTATACGTTATACGTTATACGTTATACGTTATACGTTATACGTTATACGTTATACGTTATACGTTATACGTTATACGTTATACGTTATACGTTATACGTTATACGTTATACGTTATACGTTATACGTTATACGTTATACGTTATACGTTATACGTTATACGTTATACGTTATACGTTATACGTTATACGTTATACGTTATACGTTATACGTTATACGTTATACGTTATACGTTATACGTTATACGTTATACGTTATACGTTATACGTTATACGTTATACGTTATACGTTATACGTTATACGTTATACGTTATACGTTATACGTTATACGTTATACGTTATACGTTATACGTTATACGTTATACGTTATACGTTATACGTTATACGTTATACGTTATACGTTATACGTTATACGTTATACGTTATACGTTATACGTTATACGTTATACGTTATACGTTATACGTTATACGTTATACGTTATACGTTATACGTTATACGTTATACGTTATACGTTATACGTTATACGTTATACGTTATACGTTATACGTTATACGTTATACGTTATACGTTATACGTTATACGTTATACGTTATACGTTATACGTTATACGTTATACGTTATACGTTATACGTTATACGTTATACGTTATACGTTATACGTTATACGTTATACGTTATACGTTATACGTTATACGTTATACGTTATACGTTATACGTTGTACGTTGTACGTTATTCGTTATACTTTATACGTTATACGTTATACGTTATATGTTTAACGTTATACATTATACGTTAAACGTTATACGTTATATGTTTAACGTTATACGTTATACGTTATACGTTATACGTTATACGTTATACGTTATACGTTATACGTTATACGTTATACGTTATACGTTATACGTTATACGTTATACGTTATACGTTATACGTTATACGTTATACGTTATACGTTATACGTTATACGTTATACGTTATACGTTATACGTTATACGTTATACGTTATACGTTGTACGTTGTACGTTATATGTTTAACGTTATACGTTATACGTTATACGTTATACGTTATACGTTATACGTTATACGTTATACGTTATACGTTATACGTTTAACGTTATACGTTATACATTATACGTTTAACGTTATACGTTATACATTATACGTTATACGTCTAAACGTTATACGTTGTACGTTATAGGTTATACGTTTAAGATTATACGTTATACGTTATACGTTATATGTTTAACGTTATACGTTATACGTTATACGTTATACGTTATACGTTATACGTTATACGTTATACGTTATACGTTATACGTTATACGTTATACGTTATACGTTATACGTTATACGTTATACGTTATACGTTATACGTTATACGTTATACGTTATACGTTATACGTTATACGTTATACGTTATACGTTATACGTTATACGTTATACGTTATACGTTATACGTTATACGTTATACGTTATACGTTATACGTTATACGTTATACGTTATACGTTATACGTTATACGTTATACGTTATACGTTATACGTTATACGTTATACGTTATACGTTATACGTTATACGTTATACGTTATACGTTATACGTTATACGTTATACGTTATACGTTATACGTTATACGTTATACGTTATACGTTATACGTTATACGTTATACGTTATACGTTATACGTTATACGTTATACGTTATACGTTATACGTTATACGTTATACGTTATACGTTATACGTTATACGTTATACGTTATACGTTATACGTTATACGTTATACGTTATACGTTATACGTTATACGTTATACGTTATACGTTATACGTTATACGTTATACGTTATACGTTATACGTTATACGTTATACGTTATACGTTATACGTTATACGTTATACGTTATACGTTATACGTTATACGTTATACGTTATACGTTATACGTTATACGTTATACGTTATACGTTATACGTTATACGTTATACGTTATACGTTATACGTTATACGTTATACGTTATACGTTATACGTTATACGTTATACGTTATACGTTATACGTTATACGTTATACGTTATACGTTATACGTTATACGTTATACGTTATACGTTATACGTTATACGTTATACGTTATACGTTATACGTTATACGTTATACGTTATACGTTATACGTTATACGTTATACGTTATACGTTATACGTTATACGTTATACGTTATACGTTATACGTTATACGTTATACGTTATACGTTATACGTTATACGTTATACGTTATACGTTATACGTTATACGTTATACGTTATACGTTATACGTTATACGTTATACGTTATACGTTATACGTTATACGTTATACGTTATACGTTATACGTTATACGTTATACGTTATACGTTATACGTTATACGTTATACGTTATACGTTATACGTTATACGTTATACGTTATACGTTATACGTTATACGTTATACGTTATACGTTATACGTTATACGTTATACGTTATACGTTATACGTTATACGTTATACGTTATACGTTATACGTTATACGTTATACGTTATACGTTATACGTTATACGTTATACGTTATACGTTATACGTTATACGTTATACGTTATACGTTATACGTTATACGTTATACGTTATACGTTATACGTTGTACGTTGTACGTTATATGTTTAACGTTATACGTTATACGTTATACGTTATACGTTATACGTTATACGTTTAACGTTATACGTTATACATTATACGTTATACGTCTAAACGTTGTACGTTATAGGTTATACGTTTAAGATTATACGTTATACGTTATACGTTATACGTTATACGTTATACGTTATACGTTATACGTTATACGTTATACGTTATACGTTATACGTTATACGTTATACGTTATACGTTTAACGTTATACGTTATACGTTATATGTTTAACGTTAAAAGTTATACGTTATACGTTATACGTTGTAGGTTATACGTTATACGTTATACGATATACGTTATACGTTATATGTTTAACGTTATACGTTATACGTTATACGTTATACGTTATACGTTTAACGTTATACGTTATACGTTATATGTTTAACGTTAAAAGTTATACGTTATACGTTATACGTTGTACGTTATACGTTGTACGTTATACGTTATACGTTGTACGTTGTACGTTATTCGTTATACTTTATACGTTATACGTTATACGTTATATGTTTAACGTTATACATTATACGTTAAACGTTATACGTTATATGTTTATCGTTATACGTTATACGTTATACGTTATACGTTATACGTTATACGTTATACGTTATACGTTATACGTTATACGTTATACGTTATACGTTATACGTTATACGTTATACGTTATACGTTATACGTTATACGTTATACGTTATACGTTATACGTTATACGTTATACGTTATACGTTATACGTTATACGTTATACGTTATACGTTGTACGTTGTACGTTATATGTTTAACGTTATACGTTATACGTTATACGTTATACGTTATACGTTATACGTTATACGTTATACGTTATACGTTATACGTTATACGTTATACGTTATACGTTTAACGTTATACGTTATACATTATACGTTTAACGTTATACGTTATACATTATACGTTATACGTCTAAACGTTATACGTTGTACGTTATAGGTTATACGTTTAAGATTATACGTTATACGTTATACGTTATATGTTTAACGTTATACGTTATACGTTATACGTTATACGTTATACGTTATACGTTATACGTTATACGTTATACGTTATACGTTATACGTTATACGTTATACGTTATACGTTATACGTTATACGTTATACGTTATACGTTATACGTTATACGTTATACGTTATACGTTATACGTTATACGTTATACGTTATACGTTATACGTTATACGTTATACGTTATACGTTATACGTTATACGTTATACGTTATACGTTATACGTTATACGTTATACGTTATACGTTATACGTTATACGTTATACGTTATACGTTATACGTTATACGTTATACGTTATACGTTATACGTTATACGTTATACGTTATACGTTATACGTTATACGTTATACGTTATACGTTATACGTTATACGTTATACGTTAAACGTTATACGTTATACGTTATACGTTATACGTTATACGTTATACGTTATACGTTATACGTTATACGTTATACGTTATACGTTATACGTTATACGTTATACGTTATACGTTATACGTTATACGTTATACGTTATACGTTATACGTTATACGTTATACGTTATACGTTATACGTTATACGTTATACGTTATACGTTATACGTTATACGTTATACGTTATACGTTATACGTTATACGTTATACGTTATACGTTATACGTTATTCGTTATACGTTATACGTTATACGTTATACGTTATACGTTATACGTTATACGTTATACGTTATACGTTGTACGTTGTACGTTATATGTTTAACGTTATACGTTATACGTTATACGTTATACGTTATACGTTATACGTTTAACGTTATACGTTATACATTATACGTTATACGTCTAAACGTTATACGTTGTACGTTATAGGTTATACGTTTAAGATTATACGTTATACGTTATACGTTATACGTTATACGTTATACGTTATACGTTATACGTTATACGTTATACGTTATACGTTATACGTTATACGTTATACGTTATACGTTATACGTTATACGTTATACGTTATACGTTATACGTTATACGTTATACGTTATACGTTATACGTTATACGTTTTACGTTATACGTTATACGTTATACGTTGTACGTTGTACGTTATATGTTTAACGTTATACGTTATACGTTATACGTTATACGTTATACGTTATACGTTATACGTTATATGTTTAACGATATACGTTATACGTTATACGTTATACGTTATACGTTATACGTTATACGTTATACGTTATACGTTATACGTTATACGTTATACGTTATACGTTATACGTTATACGTTATACGTTATACGTTATACGTTATACGTTATACGTTATACGTTATACGTTATACGTTATACGTTATACGTTATACGTTATACGTTATACGTTATACGTTATACGTTATACGTTATACGTTATACGTTATACGTTATACGTTATACGTTATACGTTATACGTTGTACGTTGTACGTTATATGTTTAACGTTATACGTTATACGTTATACGTTACACGTTATACGTTATACGTTTAACGTTATACGTTATACATTATACGTTATACGTTATACGATGTACGTTATACGTTATACGTTGTACGTTGTACGTTATTCGTTATACGTTATACGTTATACGTTATACGATATATGTTTAACGTTATACATTATACGTTATACGTTATACGTTATACGTTATACGTTATACGTTATACGTTATACGTTATACGTTATACGTTATACGTTATACGTTATACGTTGTACGTTGTACGATGTACGTTATTCGTTATACGTTATACGTTATACGTTATACGTTATACGTTATACGTTATACGTTATACGTTATACGTTATACGTTATACGTTATACGTTATACGTTATACGTTGTACGTTGTACGATGTACGTTATTCGTTATACGTTATACGTTATACGTTATACGTTATACGTTATACGTTATACGTTATACGTTATACGTTATACGTTATACGTTATACGTTATACGTTATACGTTATACGTTATACGTTATACGTTATACGTTATACGTTATACGTTATACGTTATACGTTGTACGTTGTACGTTGTACGTTATACGTTATACATTATACGTTATACGTTATACGTTATATGTTTATCGTTGTAGGTTATACGTTATACGTTATACGTTGTACGTTATACGTTATACGTTGTACGTTGTACGTTATTCGTTATACGTTATACGTTATACGTTATACGTTATACGTTATATGTTTAACGTTATACATTATACGTTATACGTTATACGTTATATGTTTATCATTATACGTTATACGTTATACGTTATACGTTTAACGTTACACGTTATACATTATACTTTATACGTTTAAACGTTATACGTTGTACGTTATAGGTTATACGTTTAACATTATACGTTATACGTTATGCGTTATACGTTATACGTTATATGTTTAACGATATACGTTATACGTTATACGTTATACGTTATACGTTATACGTTATACGTTATACGTTATACGTTATACGTTATACGTTATACGTTATACGTTATACGTTATACGTTATACGTTATACGTTATACGTTATACGTTATACCTTATACGTTATACGTTATACGTTATACGTTATACGTTATACGTTATACGTTATACGTTATACGTTATACGTTATACGTTATACGTTGTACGTTGTACGTTATATGTTTAACGTTATACGTTATACGTTATACGTTATACGTTATACGTTATACGTTTAACGTTATACGTTATACATTATACGTTATACGTTATACGATGTACGTTATACGTTATACGTTATACGTTGTACGTTGTACGTTATTCGTTATACGTTATACGTTATACGTTATACGATATATGTTTAACGTTATACATTATACGTTATACGTTATACGTTATATGTTTATCGTTATACGTTATACGTTATACGTTATACGTTTAACGTTACACGTTATACATTATACTTTATACGTTTAAACGTTATACGTTGTACGTTATAGGTTATACGTTTAAGATTACACGTTATACGTTATACGTTATACGTTATACGTTATACGTTATACGTTGTACGTTATAGGTTATACGTTTAACATTATACGTTATACGTTATACGTTATACGTTATACGTTATACGTTATACGTTATACGTTATACGTTATACGTTATACGTTATACGTTATACGTTGTACGTTGTACTTTGTACGTTATACGTTATTCGTTATACGTTATACGTTATACGTTGTACGTTGTACGTTGTACGTTATACGTTATACATTATACATTATACGTTATACGTTATATGTTTATCGTTGTAGGTTATACGTTATACGTTATACGATATACGTTATACGTTATATGTTTAACGTTATACGTTATACGTTATACGTTTAACGTTATACGTTATACGTTATATGTTTAACCTTAAAAGTTATACGTTGTACGTTATACGTTATACGTTGTACGTTGTACGTTATTCGTTATACGTTATACGTTATACGTTATATGTTATACGTTATATGTTTAACGTTATACATTATACGTTATACGTTATACGTTATATGTTTATCGTTATACGTTATACGTTATACGTTATACGGTTAACGTTACACGTTATACGTTATACGTTATACGTTATACGTTATACGTTATACGTTATACGTTACACGTTATACGTTATACGTTATACGTTATACGTTATACGTTATACGTTATACGTTATACGTTATACGTTATACGTTATACGTTATACGTTGTACGTTGTACGTTATATGTTTAACGTTATACGTTATACGTTATACGTTATACGTTATACGTTATACGTTTAACGTTATACGTTATACATTATACGTTATACGTTATACGATGTACGTTATACGTTATACGTTGTACGTTGTACGTTATTCGTTATACGTTATACGTTATACGTTATACGATATATGTTTAACGTTATACATTATACGTTATACGTTATACGTTATATGTTTATCGTTATACGTTATACGTTATACGTTATACGTTTAACGTTACACGTTATACATTATACTTTATACGTTTAAACGTTATACGTTGTACGTTATAGGTTATACGTTTAAGATTACACGTTATACGTTATACGTTATACGTTATACGTTATACGTTATACGTTATACGTTATACGTTATACGTTATACGTTGTACGTTATAGGTTATACGTTTAACATTATACGTTATACGTTATATGTTTATCGTTATACGTTATACGTTATACTTTATACGTTTAACGTTACACGTTATACATTATACTTTATACGTTTAAACGTTATACGTTGTACGTTATAGGTTATACGTTTAAGATTACACGTTATACGTTATACGTTATACGTTATACGTTATACGTTATACGTTGTACGTTATAGGTTATACGTTTAAGATTACACGTTATACGTTATACGTTATACGTTATACGTTATACGTTATACGTTATACGTTATACGTTATACGTTGTACGTTGTACGTTGTACGTTATACGTTATACATTATACGTTATACGATATACGTTATATGTTTATCGTTGTAGGTTATACGTTATACGTTATACGATATACGTTATACGTTATATGTTTAACGTTATACATTATACGTTATACGTTATACGTTATACGTTTAACGTTATACGTTATACGTTATATGTTTAACGTTAAAAGTTATACGTTATACGTTATACGTTGTACGTTATACGTTGTACGTTATACGTTATACGTTGTACGTTGTACGTTATTCGTTATACGTTATACGTTACACGTTATACGTTATACGTTATACGTTATATGTTTAACGTTATACATTATACGTTATACGTTATACGTTATATGTTTATCGTTATACGTTATACGTTATACGTTATACGTTATACGTTATACGTTATACGTTATATGTTTAACGTTATACTTTATACGTTATACGTTATATGTTTAACGTTAAAAGTTATACGTTATACGTTATAAGTTATACGTTATACGTTATACGTTGTACTTTATACGTTATACGTTGTACGTTGTACGTTATTCGTTATACGTTATACGTTATACGTTATACGTTATATGTTTAACGTTATACATTATACGTTAAACGTTATACGTTATATGTTTATCGTTATACGTTATACGTTATACGTTATACGTTATACGTTATACGTTATACGTTATACGTTATACGTTATACGTTATACGTTATACGTTATACGTTATACGTTATACGTTATACGTTATACGTTATACGTTATACGTTATACGTTATACGTTATACGTTATACGTTATACGTTATACGTTATACGTTATACGTTATACGTTATACGTTGTACGTTGTACGTTATATGTTTAACGTTATACGTTATACGTTATACGTTATACGTTATACGTTATACGTTTAACGTTATACGTTATACATTATACGTTTAACGTTATACGTTATACATTATACGTTATACGTCTAAACGTTATACGTTGTACGTTATAGGTTATACGTTTAAGATTATACGTTATACGTTATACGTTATATGTTTAACGTTATACGTTATACGTTATACGTTATACGTTATACGTTATACGTTATACGTTATACGTTATACGTTATACGTTGTACGTTGTACTTTGTACGTTATACGTTATTCGTTATACGTTATACGTTATACGTTGTACGTTGTACGTTGTACGTTATACGTTATACATTATACATTATACGTTATACGTTATATGTTTATCGTTGTAGGTTATACGTTATACGTTATACGATATACGTTATACGTTATATGTTTAACGTTATACGTTATACGTTATACGTTTAACGTTATACGTTATACGTTATATGTTTAACCTTAAAAGTTATACGTTGTACGTTATACGTTATACGTTGTACGTTGTACGTTATTCGTTATACGTTATACGTTATACGTTATATGTTATACGTTATATGTTTAACGTTATACATTATACGTTATACGTTATACGTTATATGTTTATCGTTATACGTTATACGTTATACGTTATACGGTTAACGTTACACGTTATACGTTATACGTTATACGTTATACGTTATACGTTATACGTTATACGTTACACGTTATACGTTATACGTTATACGTTATACGTTATACGTTATACGTTATACGTTATACGTTATACGTTATACGTTATACGTTATACGTTGTACGTTGTACGTTATATGTTTAACGTTATACGTTATACGTTATACGTTATACGTTATACGTTATACGTTTAACGTTATACGTTATACATTATACGTTATACGTTATACGATGTACGTTATACGTTATACGTTGTACGTTGTACGTTATTCGTTATACGTTATACGTTATACGTTATACGATATATGTTTAACGTTATACATTATACGTTATACGTTATACGTTATATGTTTATCGTTATACGTTATACGTTATACGTTATACGTTTAACGTTACACGTTATACATTATACTTTATACGTTTAAACGTTATACGTTGTACGTTATAGGTTATACGTTTAAGATTACACGTTATACGTTATACGTTATACGTTATACGTTATACGTTATACGTTATACGTTATACGTTATACGTTATACGTTATACGTTGTACGTTATAGGTTATACGTTTAACATTATACGTTATACGTTATATGTTTATCGTTATACGTTATACGTTATACGTTATACGTTATACGTTATACGTTGTACGTTGTACGTTATACGTTATACATTATACATTATACGTTATACGTTATATGTTTATCGTTGTAGGTTATACGTTATACGTTATACGATATACGTTATACGTTATATGTTTAACGTTATACGTTATACGTTATACGTTTAACGTTATACGTTATACGTTATATGTTTAACCTTAAAAGTTATACGTTGTACGTTATACGTTATACGTTGTACGTTGTACGTTATACGTTGTACGTTGTACGTTATATGTTTAACGTTATACGTTATACGTTATACGTTATACGTTATACGTTATACGTTTAACGTTATACGTTATACATTATACGTTATACGTTATACGATGTACGTTATACGTTATACGTTGTACGTTGTACGTTATTCGTTATACGTTATACGTTATACGTTATACGATATATGTTTAACGTTATACATTATACGTTATACGTTATACGTTATATGTTTATCGTTATACGTTATACGTTATACGTTATACGTTTAACGTTACACGTTATACATTATACTTTATACGTTTAAACGTTATACGTTGTACGTTATAGGTTATACGTTTAAGATTACACGTTATACGTTATACGTTATACGTTATACGTTATACGTTATACGTTATACGTTATACGTTATACGTTATACGTTATACGTTGTACGTTATAGGTTATACGTTTAACATTATACGTTATACGTTATATGTTTATCGTTATACGTTATACGTTATACTTTATACGTTTAACGTTACACGTTATACATTATACTTTATACGTTTAAACGTTATACGTTGTACGTTATAGGTTATACGTTTAAGATTACACGTTATACGTTATACGTTATACGTTATACGTTATACGTTATACGTTGTACGTTATAGGTTATACGTTTAAGATTACACGTTATACGTTATACGTTATACGTTATACGTTATACGTTATACGTTATACGTTATACGTTATACGTTGTACGTTGTACGTTGTACGTTATACGTTATACATTATACGTTATACGATATACGTTATATGTTTATCGTTGTAGGTTATACGTTATACGTTATACGATATACGTTATACGTTATATGTTTAACGTTATACGTTATACGTTATACGTTATACGTTATACGTTTAACGTTATACGTTATACGTTATATGTTTAACGTTAAAAGTTATACGTTATACGTTATACGTTGTACGTTATACGTTGTACGTTATACGTTATACGTTGTACGTTGTACGTTATTCGTTATACGTTATACGTTACACGTTATACGTTATACGTTATACGTTATATGTTTAACGTTATACATTATACGTTATACGTTATACGTTATATGTTTATCGTTATACGTTATACGTTATACGTTATACGTTATACGTTATACGTTATACGTTATATGTTTAACGTTATACTTTATACGTTATACGTTATATGTTTAACGTTAAAAGTTATACGTTATACGTTATAAGTTATACGTTATACGTTATACGTTGTACTTTATACGTTATACGTTGTACGTTGTACGTTATTCGTTATACGTTATACGTTATACGTTATACGTTATATGTTTAACGTTATACATTATACGTTAAACGTTATACGTTATATGTTTATCGTTATACGTTATACGTTATACGTTATACGTTATACGTTATACGTTATACGTTATACGTTATACGTTATACGTTATACGTTATACGTTATACGTTATACGTTATACGTTATACGTTATACGTTATACGTTATACGTTATACGTTATACGTTATACGTTATACGTTATACGTTATACGTTATACGTTATACGTTATACGTTATACGTTGTACGTTGTACGTTATATGTTTAACGTTATACGTTATACGTTATACGTTATACGTTATACGTTATACGTTTAACGTTATACGTTATACATTATACGTTTAACGTTATACGTTATACATTATACGTTATACGTCTAAACGTTATACGTTGTACGTTATAGGTTATACGTTTAAGATTATACGTTATACGTTATACGTTATATGTTTAACGTTATACGTTATACGTTATACGTTATACGTTATACGTTATACGTTATACGTTATACGTTATACGTTCTACGTTATACGTTATACGTTATACGTTATACGTTATACGTTATACGTTATACGTTGTACGTTGTACGATGTACGTTATTCGTTATACGTTATACGTTATACGTTATACGTTATACGTTATACGTTATACGTTATACGTTATACGTTATACGTTATACGTTATACGTTATACGTTATACGTTATACGTTATACGTTATACGTTATACGTTATACGTTATACGTTGTACGTTGTACGTTATATGTTTAACGTTATACATTATACGTTATACGTTATACGTTATATGTTTATCGTTATACGTTATACGTTATACGTTATACGTTTAACGTTACACGTTATACATTATACTTTATACGTTTAAACGTTATACGTTGTACGTTATAGGTTATACGTTTAACATTATACGTTATACGTTATGCGTTATACGTTATTCGTTATATGTTTAACGATATACGTTATACGTTATACGTTATACGTTATACGTTATACGTTATACGTTATACGTTATACGTTATACGTTATACGTTATACGTTATACGTTATACGTTATACGTTATACGTTATACGTTATACGTTATACGTTATACGTTATACGTTATACGTTATACGTTATACGTTATACGTTATACGTTATACGTTATACGTTATACGTTATACGTTATACGTTATACGTTATACGTTATACGTTATACGTTATACGTTATACGTTATACGTTATACGTTATACGTTATACGTTATACGTTATACGTTATACGTTATACGTTATACGTTATACGTTATACGTTATACGTTATACGTTATACGTTATACGTTATACGTTATACGTTATACGTTATACGTTGTACGTTGTACGTTATATGTTTAACGTTATACGTTATACGTTATACGTTATACGTTATACGTTATACGTTTAACGTTATACGTTATACATTATACGTTTAACGTTATACGTTATACATTATACGTTATACGTCTAAACGTTATACGTTGTACGTTATAGGTTATACGTTTAAGATTATACGTTATACGTTATACGTTATATGTTTAACGTTATACGTTATACGTTATACGTTATACGTTATACGTTATACGTTATACGTTATACGTTATACGTTATACGTTATACGTTATACGTTATACGTTATACGTTATACGTTATACGTTATACGTTATACGTTATACGTTGTACGTTGTACGATGTACGTTATTCGTTATACGTTATACGTTATACGTTATACGTTATACGTTATACGTTATACGTTATACGTTATACGTTATACGTTATACGTTATACGTTATACGTTATACGTTATACGTTATACGTTATACGTTATACGTTATACGTTATACGTTGTACGTTGTACGTTGTACGTTATACGTTATAAATTATACGTTATACGTTATACGTTATATGTTTATCGTTGTAGGTTATACGTTATACGTTATACATTGTACGTTATACGTTATACGTTGTACGTTGTACGTTATTCGTTATACGTTATACGTTATACGTTATACGTTATACGTTATATGTTTAACGTTATACATTATACGTTATACGTTATACGTTATATGTTTATCGTTATACGTTATACGTTATACGTTATACGTTTAACGTTACACGTTATACATTATACTTTATACGTTTAAACGTTATACGTTGTACGTTATAGGTTATACGTTTAACATTATACGTTATACGTTATGCGTTATACGTTGTACGTTGTACGTTATATGTTTAACGTTATACGTTATACGTTATACGTTATACGTTATACGTTATACGTTTAACGTTATACGTTATACATTATACGTTATACGTCTAAACGTTATACGTTGTACGTTATAGGTTATACGTTTAAGATTATACGTTATACGTTATACGTTATACGTTATACGTTATACGTTATACGTTATACGTTATACGTTATACGTTATACGTTATACGTTATACGTTATACGTTATACGTTATACGTTATACGTTATACGTTATACGTTATACGTTATACGTTGTACGTTATAGGTTATACGTTTAAGATTACACGTTATACGTTATACGTTATACGTTATACGTTATACGTTATACGTTATACGTTATACGTTATACGTTATACGTTGTACGTTGTACGTTGTACGTTATACGTTATACATTATACGTTATACGATATACGTTATATGTTTATCGTTGTAGGTTATACGTTATACGTTATACGATATACGTTATACGTTATATGTTTAACGTTATACGTTATACGTTATACGTTATACGTTATACGTTTAACGTTATACGTTATACGTTATATGTTTAACGTTAAAAGTTATACGTTATACGTTATACGTTGTACGTTATACGTTGTACGTTATACGTTATACGTTGTACGTTGTACGTTATTCGTTATACGTTATACGTTACACGTTATACGTTATACGTTATACGTTATATGTTTAACGTTATACATTATACGTTATACGTTATACGTTATATGTTTATCGTTATACGTTATACGTTATACGTTATACGTTATACGTTATACGTTATACGTTATATGTTTAACGTTATACTTTATACGTTATACGTTATATGTTTAACGTTAAAAGTTATACGTTATACGTTATAAGTTATACGTTATACGTTATACGTTGTACGTTATACGTTATACGTTGTACGTTGTACGTTATTCGTTATACGTTATACGTTATACGTTATACGTTATATGTTTAACGTTATACATTATACGTTAAACGTTATACGTTATATGTTTATCGTTATACGTTATACGTTATACGTTATACGTTATACGTTATACGTTATACGTTATACGTTATACGTTATACGTTATACGTTATACGTTATACGTTATACGTTATACGTTATACGTTATACGTTATACGTTATACGTTATACGTTATACGTTATACGTTATACGTTATACGTTATACGTTGTACGTTGTACGTTATATGTTTAACGTTATACGTTATACGTTATACGTTATACGTTATACGTTATACGTTTAACGTTATACGTTATACATTATACGTTTAACGTTATACGTTATACATTATACGTTATACGTCTAAACGTTATACGTTGTACGTTATAGGTTATACGTTTAAGATTATACGTTATACGTTATACGTTATATGTTTAACGTTATACGTTATACGTTATACGTTATACGTTATACGTTATACGTTATACGTTATACGTTATACGTTCTACGTTATACGTTATACGTTAT
This sequence comes from Lasioglossum morio, assembly GCA_916610235.2. Taxonomy (NCBI): domain Eukaryota; kingdom Metazoa; phylum Arthropoda; class Insecta; order Hymenoptera; family Halictidae; genus Lasioglossum; species Lasioglossum morio. The sequence goes on along the minus strand of CAKAJA020000213.1, from coordinate 6,981 downwards.
ACGTTATACGTTATACGTTATACGTTATACGTTGTACGTTGTACGATGTACGTTATTCGTTATACGTTATACGTTATACGTTATACGTTATACGTTATACGTTATACGTTATACGTTATACGTTATACGTTATACGTTATACGTTATACGTTATACGTTATACGTTATACGTTATACGTTATACGTTATACGTTATACGTTATACGTTGTACGTTGTACGTTATATGTTTAACGTTATACATTATACGTTATACGTTATACGTTATATGTTTATCGTTATACGTTATACGTTATACGTTATACGTTTAACGTTACACGTTATACATTATACTTTATACGTTTAAACGTTATACGTTGTACGTTATAGGTTATACGTTTAACATTATACGTTATACGTTATGCGTTATACGTTATTCGTTATATGTTTAACGATATACGTTATACGTTATACGTTATACGTTATACGTTATACGTTATACGTTATACGTTATACGTTATACGTTATACGTTATACGTTATACGTTATACGTTATACGTTATACGTTATACGTTATACGTTATACGTTATACGTTATACGTTATACGTTATACGTTATACGTTATACGTTATACGTTATACGTTATACGTTATACGTTATACGTTATACGTTATACGTTATACGTTATACGTTATACGTTATACGTTATACGTTATACGTTATACGTTATACGTTATACGTTATACGTTATACGTTATACGTTATACGTTATACGTTATACGTTATACGTTATACGTTATACGTTATACGTTATACGTTATACGTTATACGTTATACGTTATACGTTATACGTTATACGTTATACGTTATACATTATACGTTATACGTTATACGTTGTACGTTGTACGTTATTCGTTATACGTTATACGTTATACGTTATACGTTATACGTTATACGTTATATGTTTAACGTTATACATTATACGTTATACGTTATACGTTATATGTTTATCGTTATACGTTATACGTTATACGTTATACGTTTAACGTTACACGTTATACATTATACTTTATACGTTTAAACGTTATACGTTGTACGTTATAGGTTATACGTTTAACATTATACGTTATACGTTATGCGTTATACGTTGTACGTTGTACGTTATATGTTTAACGTTATACGTTATACGTTATACGTTATACGTTATACGTTATACGTTATACGTTTAACGTTATACGTTATACATTATACGTTATACGTCTAAACGTTATACGTTGTACGTTATAGGTTATACGTTTAAGATTATACGTTATACGTTATACGTTATACGTTATACGTTATACGTTATACGTTATACGTTATACGTTATACGTTATACGTTATACGTTATACGTTATACGTTATACGTTATACGTTATACGTTATACGTTATACGTTATACGTTATACGTTTTACGTTATACGTTATACGTTATACGTTGTACGTTGTACGTTATATGTTCAACGTTATACGTTATACGTTATACGTTATACGTTATACGTTATACGTTATACGTTATACGTTATACGTTATACGTTTAACGTTATACGTTATACATTATACGTTATACGTCTAAACGTTATACGTTGTACGTTATAGGTTATACGTTTAAGATTATACGTTATACGTTATACGTTATACGTTATACGTTATACGTTATACGTTATACGTTATACGTTATACGTTATACGTTATACGTTATACGTTATACGTTATACGTTATACGTTATACGTTATACGTTATACGTTATACGTTATACGTTATACGTTATACGTTATACGTTATACGTTATACGTTATACGTTATACGTTATACGTTATACGTTATACGTTATACGTTATACGTTATACGTTATACGTTATACGTTATACGTTATACGTTATACGTTATACGTTATACGTTATACGTTATACGTTATACGTTATACGTTATACGTTATACGTTATACGTTATACGTTATACGTTATACGTTATACGTTATACGTTATACGTTATACGTTATACGTTATACGTTATACGTTATACGTTATACGTTATACGTTATACGTTATACGTTATACGTTATACGTTATACGTTATACGTTATACGTTATACGTTATACGTTATACGTTATACGTTATACGTTATACGTTATACGTTATACGTTATACGTTATACGTTATACGTTATACGTTATACGTTATACGTTATACGTTATACGTTATACGTTATACGTTGTACGTTGTACGTTATATGTTTAACGTTATACGTTATACGTTATACGTTATACGTTATACGTTATACGTTTAACGTTATACGTTATACATTATACGTTATACGTCTAAACGTTATACGTTGTACGTTATAGGTTATACGTTTAAGATTATACGTTATACGTTATACGTTATACGTTATACGTTATACGTTATACGTTATACGTTATACGTTATACGTTATACGTTATACGTTATACGTTATACGTTATACGTTATACGTTATACGTTATACGTTATACGTTATACGTTGTTCGTTATACTTTGTACGTTATACGTTATACGTTATACGTTATACGTTATACGTTATACGTTATATGTTTAACGTTATACTTTATACGTTATACGTTATATGTTTAACGTTAAAAGTTATACGTTATACGTTATACGTTATACGTTATACGTTGTACGTTATACGTTATACGTTATACGTTATACGTTATACGTTATACGTTGTACGTTGTACGTTATATGTTTAACGTTATACGTTATACGTTATACGTTATACGTTATACGTTATACGTTATACGTTATACGTTTAACGTTATACGTTATACATTATACGTTTAACGTTATACGTTATACATTATACGTTATACGTCTAAACGTTATACGTTGTACGTTATAGGTTATACGTTTAAGATTATACGTTATACGTTATACGTTATATGTTTAACGTTATACGTTATACGTTCTATGTTATACGTTATACGTTATACGTTATACGTTATACGTTATACGTTATACGTTATACGTTATACGTTATACGTTATACGTTATACGTTATACGTTAAACGTTATACGTTATACGTTATACGTTATACGTTATACGTTATACGTTATACGTTATACGTTATACGTTATACGTTATACGTTATACGTTATACGTTATACGTTATACGTTATACGTTATACGTTATACGTTATACGTTATACGTTGTACGTTGTACGTTATATGTTTAACGTTATACGTTATACGTTATACGTTATACGTTATACGTTATACGTTATACGTTTAACGTTATACGTTATACATTATACGTTATACGTCTAAACGTTATACGTTGTACGTTATAGGTTATACGTTTAAGATTATACGTTATACGTTATACGTTATACGTTATACGTTATACGTTATACGTTATACGTTATACGTTATACGTTATACGTTATACGTTATACGTTATACGTTATACGTTATACGTTATACGTTATACGTTATACGTTATACGTTATACGTTATACGTTATACGTTATACGTTATACGTTATACGTTATACGTTATACGTTATACGTTATACGTTATACGTTATACGTTATACGTTATACGTTATACGTTATACGTTATACGTTATACGTTATACGTTATACGTTATACGTTGTACGTTGTACGTTATTCGTTATACGTTATACGTTATACGTTATACGTTATACGTTATATGTTTAACGTTATACATTATACGTTATACGTTATACGTTATACGTTATACGTTATACGTTATACGTTATACGTTATACGTTATACGTTATACGTTATACGTTATACGTTATACGTTATACGTTATACGTTATACGTTATACGTTATACGTTATACGTTATACGTTATACGTTATACGTTATACGTTATACGTTATACGTTATACGTTATACGTTATACGTTATACGTTATACGTTATACGTTATACGTTATACGTTATACGTTATACGTTATACGTTATACGTTATACGTTATACGTTATACGTTATACGTTATACGTTATACGTTATACGTTATACGTTATACGTTATACGTTATACGTTATACGTTATACGTTATACGTTATACGTTATACGTTATACGTTATACGTTATACGTTATACGTTATACGTTATACGTTATACGTTATTCGTTATACGTTATACGTTATACGTTATACGTTATACGTTATACGTTATACGTTATACGTTATACGTTATACGTTATACGTTATACGTTATACGTTATACGTTATACGTTATACGTTATACGTTATACGTTATACGTTATACGTTATACGTTATACGTTATACGTTATACGTTAAACGTTATACGTTATACGTTATACGTTATACGTTATACGTTATACGTTATACGTTATACGTTATACGTTATACGTTATACGTTATACGTTATACGTTAAACGTTATACGTTATACGTTATACGTTATACGTTATACGTTATACGTTATACGTTATACGTTATACGTTATACGTTATACGTTATACGTTATACGTTATACGTTATACGTTATACGTTATACGTTATACGTTATACGTTATACGTTATACGTTATACGTTATACGTTATACGTTATACGTTATACGTTATACGTTATACGTTGTACGTTGTACGTTATATGTTTAACGTTATACGTTATACGTTATACGTTATACGTTATACGTTATACGTTTAACGTTATACGTTATACATTATACGTTATACGTCTAAACGTTATACGTTGTACGTTATAGGTTATACGTTTAAGATTATACGTTATACGTTATACGTTATACGTTATACGTTATACGTTATACGTTATACGTTATACGTTATACGTTATACGTTATACGTTATACGTTATACGTTATACGTTATACGTTATACGTTATACGTTATACGTTATACGTTATACGTTATACGTTGTTCGTTATACTTTGTACGTTATACGTTATACGTTATACGTTATACGTTATACGTTATACGTTATATGTTTAACGTTATACTTTATACGTTATACGTTATATGTTTAACGTTAAAAGTTATACGTTATACGTTATACGTTATACGTTATACGTTGTACGTTATACGTTATACGTTATACGTTATACGTTATACGTTATACGTTGTACGTTGTACGTTATATGTTTAACGTTATACGTTATACGTTATACGTTATACGTTATACGTTATACGTTATACGTTATACGTTTAACGTTATACGTTATACATTATACGTTTAACGTTATACGTTATACATTATACGTTATACGTCTAAACGTTATACGTTGTACGTTATAGGTTATACGTTTAAGATTATACGTTATACGTTATACGTTATATGTTTAACGTTATACGTTATACGTTCTATGTTATACGTTATACGTTATACGTTATACGTTATACGTTATACGTTATACGTTATACGTTATACGTTATACGTTATACGTTATACGTTATACGTTATACGTTAAACGTTATACGTTATACGTTATACGTTATACGTTATACGTTATACGTTATACGTTATACGTTATACGTTATACGTTATACGTTATACGTTATACGTTATACGTTATACGTTATACGTTATACGTTATACGTTATACGTTATACGTTATACGTTGTACGTTGTACGTTATATGTTTAACGTTATACGTTATACGTTATACGTTATACGTTATACGTTATACGTTATACGTTTAACGTTATACGTTATACATTATACGTTATACGTCTAAACGTTATACGTTGTACGTTATAGGTTATACGTTTAAGATTATACGTTATACGTTATACGTTATACGTTATACGTTATACGTTATACGTTATACGTTATACGTTATACGTTATACGTTATACGTTATACGTTATACGTTATACGTTATACGTTATACGTTATACGTTATACGTTATACGTTATACGTTATACGTTATACGTTATACGTTATACGTTATACGTTATACGTTATACGTTATACGTTATACGTTATACGTTATACGTTATACGTTATACGTTATACGTTATACGTTATACGTTATACGTTATACGTTATACGTTGTACGTTGTACGTTATTCGTTATACGTTATACGTTATACGTTATACGTTATACGTTATATGTTTAACGTTATACATTATACGTTATACGTTATACGTTATACGTTATACGTTATACGTTATACGTTATACGTTATACGTTATACGTTATACGTTATACGTTATACGTTATACGTTATACGTTATACGTTATACGTTATACGTTATACGTTATACGTTATACGTTATACGTTATACGTTATACGTTATACGTTATACGTTATACGTTATACGTTATACGTTATACGTTATACGTTATACGTTATACGTTATACGTTATACGTTATACGTTATACGTTATACGTTATACGTTATACGTTATACGTTATACGTTATACGTTATACGTTATACGTTATACGTTATACGTTATACGTTATACCTTATACGTTATACGTTATACGTTATACGTTATACGTTATACGTTATACGTTATACGTTATACGTTATACGTTATACGTTGTACGTTGTACGTTATATGTTTAACGTTATACGTTATACGTTATACGTTATACGTTATACGTTATACGTTATACGTTATACGTTATACGTTTAACGTTATACGTTATACATTATACGTTATACGTCTAAACGTTATACGTTGTACGTTATAGGTTATACGTTATACGTTATACGTTATACGTTATACGTTATACGTTATACGTTATACGTTATACGTTATACGTTATACGTTATACGTTATACGTTATACGTTATACGTTATACGTTATACGTTATACGTTATACGTTATACGTTATACGTTATACGTTATACGTTATACGTTATACGTTATACGTTATACGTTATACGTTATACGTTATACGTTATACGTTATACGTTATACGTTATACGTTATACGTTATACGTTATACGTT
>CAKAJA020000212.1:30000-97167 GCA_916610235.2 Lasioglossum morio | reverse complement strand
TTACCCGCCTTATGGAGGAGCACCAACCTGGCACATTTCCACTCCCTGGGGAAGATGCCCCGGCTAAGACAGGCGTTGAGAACCTGTATCATGGCCGGGGCGAGGACGTCCAGAGCCAAGGCCAAGGCCTTTCCAGGCACGCCGTCCGGGCCGGGGGCTTTATTGCCGCCCTCCCGGATACGCCGGACGGCCAGGGACAGCTCCTGCACCGTTATCCCGAGCTCCTCCGTCCAGTCGTTCTCGACCGGATCGGGGGGCGGGTCCCTACTCGACTCCCCCGTGGGGGGGAAGAGTGTTTTTAGGACCCGCCCTAGGAACTCGGGGTCAATCTCCTCGGTGAGGGGGGGTGTCCAAGGGCGGAGCTTCCCAAGCACCACCCTGTAGGCACGCCCCCAGGGGTCCTTGTTGAGGGACCCCAGGAGCTCGTCCCATGCCTTTGCCTTGGCTTCAGCGATGGCACGCTGAAGAGCCATCCTGGCCGCTCTGTAATCAGCGTACAGGGCGGCCACTCTCGCCTCATCTATGCCGCCCACAGGGCGGCGCCTTCGGGCGCGGGTGTACTGGCGACGGGCTCGGACACAGATCTCCCTCAGATCTGCTATTTCGCCCGTCCACCAGTACGTTGTCTTCCTGGGGGGGCGGCTACCAACCCGGGGCATCGACGCGTCACATAGTGACTTGATGATGCCCCGGAACCATGCCACCCCCTCGGTAGGTCCACGCGCCCTGGGCTCCACCCAGGCATTGGCGAGAGCTGAGGCTCTCAGGACGTCCTCGTCCAGTCTTCTCAGAGCCCATCTCACGGGCTCTGGCCGGATGCCTTCTGGTCTCCTTGGGGGGGGGGTCCGCTCTTTGGGTGACATCCACCTCCATTGTAACATGGAGGTGGTCGGAGAGTGACTCCCACTCTGTTGCCACCCTCCAAGCGGACACATGCTGCACAGCTGCTGGGGTGGCCCATGTCAAGTCGATGACAGACCACCCGTTCCAGCGCACGCATGTGGCAGTGGAGCCCTGATTTACCAATCGGAGCTCCATGCCCCCCGCCCATGCCTCTAGAGTCTCGCCACGAGAGGTGGTCCTGGGGTTTCCCCACAAGGTTGACTTCGCATTGAAGTCGCCCAGGACCAGCATTGGACCGGTTGTGTGGGGGGATATCATCCCACCCAACCGGTCCAAGTACCTCTCAAATTCGGCGAGACTCACGTTTGGCGAGACGTAACATCCGGCGACCAGACATCTTCCCCATCTGATTAAAATCATCCCCCGACCCCGTTCGACCACGGTGCCAGGGGGGAACTCCCTGCCCTTTTGGGCCCAGATTGCCACGGAGCCCTCGACGTCCCCTGTCCAGAGGGGGGATTCGGGAATCTCGAAGGGCTCCGTGACAACCGCCAGACCGACCTGCCGCTCCGCCAAGCCGTGGATTAAAAGGTCCTGGGCTCGGCGGGAACGGTTCAGGTTCGATAGGGTGACCGGGAGCGTTCTAGGCATTGTTAGGCCGTAGTCGCTCCCGGGCCCGTCGGCCTGTCCGGAGCGGGGCCTGGGGGTGGATCGTCCACCTCCATGGCTCCGCCCTCTTCGGGTGGGGGAAGGGGCGTGGCTTTATCCCCTTTCTCCGCCACAGGAAGGGCAGGGGTCCCCTCACCCCTGCTCTTCCGGCTCTTCTTCGGAGGTGGGGGGCAGGCGCTGCTCCCCGCTTTGTGCTCGGCCGGCCTCCCCAATTCCGTACATATCGGACATTTGGGGGCCGCCGAGCACGCACTAGCCCGGTGGGTGGTCTCACCGCACTTGTAGCACTGGCCGCTACGGTCGACAGTGCTAGTGCATCGCTGCCTCACATGACCAGTTGCCAGGCAGCGGAAGCACTGCAACGGCCTTGCGGCCAGCGCTTCAACTCTCGCAGTGGACCAACCCACCCGGAGTTTCCCAGCGCCTGCCAATGAGCGGGCCGCGGTGGCGGGGCATTTAAGCCACGCGGTGCTCAGGCCAGCGGTTGGGGTCTTAATATCCCCAACCTTAATGAGGTCCGGTGAGCACCCCGTGGCTGTAGCCACCGCGCGCCTGACCTCCTCGGGGGTGATCGAGTCATCCAGACCCCTGAGACGGATATCTGCCGTCTTCAGGGGTCTGTTGACTCTCACTCCCAAGCTGCCAAGGACAGAGGCCATTTTTATAGCCAGTGCATCTGCCTTGGCAGCTCCATCGGGCCCAGGGATCTCAAGGAGGAGGCCCCCGGTCATTGCCCGCTTCGTGCGTATTTCCGCAATGCCCATCTCCCCCAGGCTTATGGCTGCCTTAGCAGCGGCCATTGCCTCCGCCAGAGTGGTTTTAGCCCCCGCCGGGACGGACAACGATATCGCTGCCGTCTTGGGAGGGGTGGCCACTCTGGGCAGAGGTTTCTCTCCCTTCCCGGTTTCCCGTTTTTTCGGGGTTTCGGGGGGGGGCGGGATCGCCTCCTTCGCCGCCCTCTTACCTGCCTCCTTGGTCTTTCGCCCAACCACCGTGCTCCATGCCTCCCCTCCCGGGGGGGCTGCGGACTTGGTGGAGGGCTGGGCCTTGGAGGTAGGGTTGGGTGGTGGAGGGGGAATGGCCGCTGCTACGGCAGCCGTTTCCTTCCTCTTCTTCTTCTTCTTTTTCTTCTTCTTTTTCCCGCCAGATGCCGCCACCGGCGTTGGGTGGGGAAGAAGAGGGGGGGGAACAAGGGGTGGAGGGGGGGGAGGTGGGGGCATTAAGCCCTTAGAATGGGCTCCGGCTCGTGGGGCGGCGGGGCGCGGCCGGGCGGTTCCAAACACCGCCTCGCAAAGCTCCGCCTGCACCCTGAGTATTGGGGACAGCTTGGCGTCAAGCAGAGCGTCAAGCTGTCCCAACAGGCCCATGCAGTCCTGGCCAGACCCCGCCGCCACGAAAGTGGGGGGAGGACCAGGGGCCGCATGCCTGCCAGGTGGGGGAGGGGGAGGGAGGAAATCCCTCAGCCCTGTACCGCCTGAGGAGGGGGGTCTCACCCGAGGAGGAGGGGGTGATGACGATGAAGGGGGGAATGACTGTAGTAGTTGCGGCGCTACCGTCATCCTCTTCATCGCCATCATCTCCTCCTTGATGGCTCTGTTGGTGGCCATGGCTTCTTCCACCTGCCTCCGCAGATCCTCATTCTGCTTCTGCAGCTCCCGCAAATGAGGATCCGCGGTGGGGGTGGAGTAGTCGGTCACCAATGGGGCGCTGTTGGAGGGACCAGCCTCCAACTCCCCCCTCCTCACGATCTCCAGGAGGGCAGCCTCGGCATAGCGTGCAGAGATTTTGAGGTCTCGCACGCTAGTGCCCTTGAGGTTGCCGCTCCTGAGGGCGGTTTTCTCCACCAGGCGTACCTTCTCCAGGAATTCCTGGAGAATGTCGCCTGTCGGGAGATCCCTCATTCCCAGGGCCATTTCCTCCACCTGAGGGGCCGCGTCCTTCTTTTTTGGGGGTGACTTAGGAGAGGGCCCCGCCCTTTTCTCCCGTCCTCCCTTGGGGATCTTGGGGGCTTTCTCAGCACCCCCATCATCTCCCCTCTCCTTCCTTTTCCTCCTGTCCGACGCTACGGACTCAAGGTCCGACGCCGAGGCAGGAGGAAACCACCCCCTGTCAGTCGTGGTGGTGGTGTGATCATCTGACTCCGAGGAGTCGCCCGATCGGCTCACCACCCCGCCTCTTGCTGCGTCTATGGCAGCAGCCCTCGACGACTGACGGGTAGGTCGAGTCGACGGGCGTTTAGCCATAGACGTCTCCTGGAGCGGGACAGCAACAGGTGCTGCTCCCACTCCCGCCTCGCTAACGGCCGCTTCCGGGCGCGGTAGCCCCTCCTCCTCAGTGTTTATCCGAGGCAATTGTCTGTCATCCATGTTCAATTCATATACGGCCCTGGTTACTGCGCCCACCAGAAGGTAGGCGCTTCACTCGTTGGCCTAATCAATCTGGTGCGGGAGCAGTAGGTCGACCGGGGCAGCGCCGCATGCCCCAGCAAGCCTGTTTACAACCCGGGGGCGGCCGGTACCGGGAGGTCGTCGAACGCTTGAGACGGATGCACCCATCCGCCCATCCGTGGCGTACACCGCAGATGCCCTCTGGCCACGTTGCGTATAGCACAGGGTTAGGGACTTTTTATAGAGGTTTATCCTCCTCGCGGGCCGGCCGATTAAGGCAAGCCCCCCGTTCCGGTAAAACATGACCACCGGTTTACGGTATGCGGCCCCGGAGAGTGATCAATTCGATCACCTAGATCCAGGGCACGTGCCCCCCCCAAACCTGCCTACTCCGTCCGCACTCTGCTCGGGCCAAGGCCTAAGCAGAGTCCCGGGGTGCCCCACGAGGAGGTGGAGTAGGAGGATTTTGGTGCGCATGGGCCCACCAACTTCGCCGAAGTTCCCCGTCCTGGGCCTCTCTCCCGGACACTCACCGAAGGTAAGTATCAAGGTAAGTACCCATTCTGAGAGGAACATCAGCTCCATCGGAGTTTCCGCAGCAGTGGAGGGGGAATTCCAAGAGGTATGGAGGCCTCGAGGTCATTCCCTCCACCGCTTTGGAACCCATGCACACCTTAGCACCCCAACCTAACCTAACCTAACCTAACCTAACCTAACCTAACCTAACCTAACCTAACCTAACCTAACCTAACCTAACCTAACCTAACCTAACCTAACCTAACCTAACCTAACCTAACCTAGTAGTAGTAGTAGTAGTCAATGCTTCGCCGGGGAAGGATGGATCGGCCATCCCTCACTTCCATAGGGCACACCGGATCATTATCACCAGTATCACAATTGGCGCTGCCGGCTCTCGGCCCTCTATTGGGTTGCAATTATCCATTCGTTTTTCAGCCGTTTCTCTGTTTTATATGGCCCGGGCCGCTTTCAGAGTCTTCAGCCTACTAGACGGGACGGTCGTCATTGATGAGCGGGCCATTCTACCTAATTCAGTGAGTTTTTGAGCTGTTTTACGGCTCGGTGTGAACGTTGGACCCTCTCACCTTCGGACCTGCAGGGTGTCTTGCCTGCCCTCTTGACCCCGCCCAACTTCGCCATTATTTCCATATTGAGTATGTCAAGTATTGAATCCCTTCCCTAAGCTGTTTCCTGCTAGTCCGGAAACTCACCCTCTCCCTCCCGTGGGCTAAGCCCTTGCCTGTTCTGTGAGTCTACGTGGATATTTCAAAGATGCAAGGGTACCGTTATGCCTGGCATATTTGCGTGGGGGGGAAGTTAGTTCAACTTCGGATCCGATCTGACTTCGTCGAAATCTTGATTTTGTCAAGATATCAATTCCATTCAGTCTTCACCTGCCGAGCCTATTTCGCGTGGGGATCTAGAGAGAAGTGTATCAACTTTGCCGAAATCTGTCTCCTGAGAGGCTTAGATATCAGTTTCATCGAGGTCTTCTCCCTGGGTGGGCTTGACATACTCTAGGACAATAAAGCTGATTCGGTGGATGTGACCATCATCCTCAGGTATTGTCAGTGTTCAGCTTGTCGCTCCGTCCACTAGACCGTCCCCTTAAAGGTTTGTTTTTCCATTGTGGTTGCACGGCATAAGTGTATGCGATTTTGTTTATAGAGATGCTGGTTATGTTTGGACAAAACCAAAGTGCTGTCTCTTTTTCCTGAGTCTCTTCGATTGCCCTTTAGAGAAGGCTTTTCCTAGTCTTCAGTGTCCTCTTCCGGGTGGTCAGCTTACGGTCATGGTGAGTCAATCGTTGTGCTAGGCAGTTTGCCTAGCTGATTGCCCACTCATGAACTAAGTTCGCAGCCGTTCGGAGACTGTTGTTTGTTCTTTTGATTTTGTCTTATTTCTCTTTCTTTTGTGTTTCGTATTTGAGTTTGGTTGCGGATATTCCGTGTGTTTGGTTTTTCCAATAATGGAAGTTCCATTGTTCCGTTATTTTTAGAGGTTTGATTATCTTTTGTAATCAAATCTTGTCTCTGTTTCTCATTCTTTTCGATTGCCCTTTGGAGAAGGCATTTCTTTGTCTTCAGAATCCTCTTCCGGGTGGTCAGCTTACGGTCATGGTGAGTCAATCGTAGTGCTAGACAGTTTGCCTAGCTGATTGCCCACTCATGAACTAAGTTCTCAGCCGTTCGGAGACTGTTGTTTGTTCTTTTGATTTTGTCGTATTTCTCTTTCTTTTGTGTTTCGTATCCGTGTTTCGTTGCGGATATTCCGTGTGTTTGGTTTTTCCAATGATGGAAGTTCCATTGTTCCGTTATTTTAGAGGTTTGATTATCTTTTGTAATCAAATCTTGTCTCTGTTTCTTATTCTTTTCGATTGCCCTTTAGAGAAGGCGTTTCTATGTCTTCAGAATCCTCTTCCGGGTGGTCAGCTTACGGTCATGGTGAGTCAATCGTTGTGCTAGACAGTTTGCCTAGCTGATTGCCCACTCATGAACTAAGTTCGCAGCCGTTCGGAGACTGTTGTTTGTTCTTTTGATTTTGTCGTATTTCTCTTTCTTTTGTGTTTCGTATCCGTGTTTGGTTGCGGATATTCCGTGTGTTTGGTTTTTCCAATGATGGAAGTTCCATTGTTCCGTTTATTAGAGGTTTGATTACCTTTTGTAATCAAATCTTGTCTCTCTTTCTTATTCTTCTCGATTGCCCTTTGGAGAAGGCATTTCCTTGACTTCAGAATCCTCTTCCGGGTGGTCAGCTTACGGTCATGGTGAGTCAATCGTTGTTCTAGGCAATTTGCCTAGTTGATTACCCACTCATGAACTAAGTTCTCAGCCGTTCGGAGACTGTTGTTTGTTCTTTTGATTTTGTCTTATTCCTCTTTCTTTTGTGTTTCGTATCCGTGTTTGGTTGCGGATATTCCTTGTGTTTGGTTTTTCCAATGATGGAAGTTCCATTGTTCCGTTATTTTAGAGGTTTGATTATCTTTTGTAATCAAATCTTGTCTCTCTTTCGTATTCTTTTCGATTGCCCTTTAGAGAAGGCGTTTCTTTGTCTTCAGTTTCCTCTTCCGGGTGGTCAGCTTACGGTCATGATGAGTCAATCGTTGTACTAGGCAATTAGCCTAGGTGATTGCCCACTCATGAGCTAAGTTCGCAGCCGTTCGGAGACTGTTGCTTATTCTTTTGGGTTTGTCTTTTTCCTCTTTCTTTGTGTTTTGTATCCGTGTTTGGTTGCGGATATTCCTTGTGTTTGGTTGCAGATATTCCGTGTGTTTGGTTTTTCCAATGATGGAAGTTCCATTGTTCCGTTATTTAGAGGTTTGATTATCTTTTGTAATCAAATCTTGTCTCCGTTTCTCATTCTTTTCGATTGCCCTTTGGAGAAGGCGTTTCTATGTCTTCAGTCTCCTCTTCCGGGTGGTCTGCTTACGGTCATGGTGAGTCAATCGTTGTGCTAGGCAGTTTGCCTAGCTGATTGCTCACTCATGAACTAAGTTCGCAGCCGTTCGGAGACTGTTGCTTATTCTTTTGGGTTTGTCTTATTGACTGTTTGTCTGTCTTGTGTATTTCATATCCGTGTTTTGGTTGCGGATTTTCCGTTTGTTGAGTTTTCCATACTGGAAGTTCCATTGTTCCGTTATTTTAGAGGTTTGATTATCTTTTGTAATCAAATCTTGTCTCTGTTTCTTATTCTTTTCGATTGCCCTTTAGAGAAGGCGTTTCTTTGTCTTCAGTTTCCTCTTCCGGGTGGTCAGCTTACGGTCATGATGAGTCAATCGTTGCACTAGGCAATTAGCCTAGGTGATTGCCCACTCATGAGCTAAGTTCGCAGCCGTTCGGAGACTGTTGCTTGTTTTCCTTTTGGTTTTGTCTTATTCACTGTTTGTTTGTCTTTTGTATTTCATATCCGTGTTTTGGTTGCGGATTTTCCGTTTGTTCGGTTTTTCCGTACTGGAAGAACCATTGTTCCCTTATTTTAGAGGTTTGATTATCTTTTGTAATCAAATCTTGTCTCTCTTTCTTATTTTTCGATTGCCCTTTGGTGAGGGCATTTCTTCGTCTTTAGTTTCCAGTTTGTTTTCCTTTTGGTTTTGTCTTATTGACTCTTATGTTTGTTTATTCTTTCTTAACCCCCGGCTAGGCTCCAGTCAGCTGGGAGTTACTAACATATCTCCCAGCCCCGGTCGGGAGGCTACTACTCCTCCCTTGGTTAGTCTCCGGGTGTATCCACCATGCACCGGCCGCATCCACATTCATACACACATTCACACACACATTCACCCAATACCCAGGGGTACTCCCCGAGTACACCCCTTGCTCCGTTAGCACACGCCGAAGCGTGTCCCAGGGACCACCACGAGGAGGTGGAGCAAGAGGATTTAGGATATGGACCACTACCACTGTAGTCATACCCTCCAATGGATCCGAGTCACCATTGGAGAGCCCCATACCCCTGAGTCCCCTAACCTAACCTAACCTAACCTAACCTAACCTAACCTAACCTAACCTAACCTAACCTAACCTAACCTAACCTAACCTAACCTAACCTAACCTAACCTAGTAGTAGTAGTAGTAGTAGTCATCGATTAGCCGGGGAAGGATGGATCGGCCATCCCTCGCTTCCTTAGGGCACACCGGATCGTTATCACCAGTTTCACAAGCGGCGCTACCGGCTCTCGGCCCTCTAACGGGTTGCAGTTATCCATTCGTTTTTCAGTCGTTCATCTGTTTTATATGGCCCGGGCCGCTTTCAGAGTCTTCGACCTACTAGACGGGATGGTCATCATTGATGAGCGGGCCATTCTACCTAATTCATTTGAGTTTTTGAGCTGTTTTACGGCTCGGAGCGAACGTTGGACCCTCTCACCTTCAGACCTGCAGGGTGTCTCGCCTGCACCTTTTGACTCCCCCCTACTTCACCATATTTCCATGTTGAGTATGTCAAGTATTGAATCCCGTCCCTACTCTGTTTCCTGCTAGTCTGGAAACTTACCCTCTCCCATCCCTGGGCTATTCCCTTGCCTAATCTGTGAGTCTATTTGGATGAGTCAAAAATACAAGGGAACCGTGATGCCTGGCATATGTGCGTTTGGGAGGAAGTTACTTCAACTTCGGGTCCGATCCGACTTCATCGAAATCTTGATTTCATCAAGATATCAATTCCATTCGGTCTTCACCTGCCGAGCCTATTTCGCGTGGGGATCTAGAGAGAAGTGTATCAACTTTGCCGAAATCTGCCTCCTAAGAGGCTTAGATATCAGTTTCATCGAGGTCTTCCCCCTGGGTGGGCTTGACATACTCTAGGAGAATATGGCTGATTCTTGGATGTGACCATCATCCTCAGGTATTGTCAGTGTTCAGCTTGTCGCTCCGTCCACTAGACCGTCCCCTTAGAGGTTTGTTTTACCATCTTTTCCACTGCATGTCATGCAGACCCTGCTTTGGAGATGCTGGTTGAGTATGACCACTATGCTGTCTCTTTTCCTGAGTCTCTTCGGTTGCCCTTTTGAGAAGGCTTTTCCTTGTCTACAGAATCCTCTTCCGGGTGGTCAGCCTACGGTCATGGTAAGTCGATCGGTAGTCCAGAAGAATTTTTTCTGGTTGATTTCCTGCCCATGAGCTAGGTTCGCAGCCGTTCGGAGACTGTTGGTTGATTTTGTGTGTGTGTGTATTCTTCTTTGTTTCCTGTGTTTGTTCCACGTGATTGGTTCCCGTGTGATGGGGTCCCATTATTCCATTTTTTGGTTGTTTGATTTACTGTTCAAATCTGTCTTTTGTCTTTTCGGTTGCCCTTTGGAGAAGGCTTTTTCTTTGCTTCAGTCTCCTCTTCCGGGTGGTCAGCTCACGGTCATGGTGGGTCGAATTTTCACTATGCTTTTGCCTAGTTTATTGCTCACACATGAGCTGAGTTCGCAGCCGTTCGGGGACCGTTGGTTTTACTTTCCGTGTCTTGATGTATTTGTTTTTTTTTTTTTTTTTTTTTTTTTTTCATTTTCCTTGTTGGAAGTCTTAATTAGTTCGTTTTTATAGGTTTGATTTAGTAATCAGAGTTTGTCTCTTCCCTTTGTTCTTATCGGTTGCCCTTTGGAGAAGGCTTTACTTTTTCTTCAGACTCCTCTTCCGGGTGGTCAGCTTACGGTCATGGTGAGTCAATCGTTGTGCTAGGCAGTTGCCTAGCTGGTTGCCCCCTCATGAACTAAGTTCGCAGCCGTTCGGAGACTGTTGTTTGTCTTTTGATTTTGTCTTATTCCTTTTTCTTTTGTGTTTCGTGTCTGTGTTTGGTTGCAGATATTCCATGTTCTTGATTTTTCCATTGTTCTGGTAATTGGAGATTTGATTATCTTTTGTAATCAAATTTTGTCTCTGTCTCTCGCTCTTTTCGGTTGCCCTTTGGAGAAGGCATTTCCTTGTCTTCAGAATCCTCCTCCGGGTGGTCAGCTTACGGTCATGGTGAGTCAATTGTTGTGCCAGGTGACTGGTTAATTGCCCACTCATGAGCTAAGTTCGCAGCCGTTCGGAGACTGTTGTTTGTTCTTTTGGTTTGTCTTATTGACTTCTTCTTTAGTTCGTTTTTTTATTTTAGTTGCCAGTTTTCTGTTTGTCCGGTTTTCCATATTGGAAGTTCTGTCGTTTCGTGTCTTAGAGGTTTGATTATTTGTTGTGATCAAATCTTATCTCTCTTTCTTATTCTTCTCGATTGCCCTTTGGAGAAGGCATTTCCTTGTCTTCAGAATCCTCTTCCGGGTGGTCAGCTTACGGTCATGGTGGTTCAATCGTTGTGGTAGGCAGTTTGCCTAGCTGATTTTACACTCATGAGCTAAGTTCGCAGCCGTTCGGAGACTGTTGTTGTTGTTTTTTTTTTTTTTTTTTTTTTCTCTCTTTTTCTTTCTTTTTACCTCTATTCATTTATTGTTTGATAACTTCTGTTTTTTTATTCGTTGTATTTCTATTTTTCATTTCATGATTATGTTAATTTGAATGTGATATATATTTATTATTATTATTTATTTTTTTTTTTTTTTAGTGTCTTCTGGTTTCGTTAGTACAATCATTGGCCTCCGGCCGGCGGCTCGGCGCTCGACCTCCAATCTAGCAGAAGTGCGCTCCTCTTTTTGTTATTTCTCTCTTTATTTAAGTTCTAGTGGGGTAGGTATTGTTTTGGAAATTCTGGTATAATGATTGTTAATTGTGTTTATTGAACAGATTATTTACTGTTGTTGGTAAGTGGATGTGTATGGTAGTGAGTTTATAAGTTATTATTCAAGACTGCCACGTGTTGCAGTTTCACCCCTGTCTCGGTTGTTGTTTAGTTATATCTTAGTTGAGCATCCTTTACATTATTGTTTGTTTTGTTGTTTTGTTTTTTTTTTTTTTTTTTTTCTTTCTTTCTTTTTCTTTTCCTTTTACTTACCTTTTTTTTTTTTTTTTTTTCTTCCGTCGGGTTGGTGGGCTAGTTGTGTATCTTCGTGTGGTTTATGTTGTTTTTGTTGTTATTTTTTTTTTTTTTCATTTATTCGGCCAATGAGGTGTTTGTTGGCGTTCGTGCTTTGATTGGTTTTTGTTGGTTAATTATGTCCTCATGGAGTTTCCGTTCGTGTGTTGTTGCTGTTTGTTGTTTTAGTCTGTGGTTGATTCGGCCAATGAGGTGCTTGCCATTATTCGCATTCTGATTGGCTCTTGTTGGTTGATGATTACTTCGTCGAGTTTCCGTTCGTGTGTTATTTCTGTTTGCTGTTTTTGTAGTCCATGGTTGTTTCGGCCAATGAGGTGTCTGCTGGTACTCGTGTTCTGATTGGCTTTTGTTGGTTGGGTGTGTTCTTGTCGAGTTTCTGTTCTGTTTAGTTTGTTCCTTGGTGTTGGGTTGTTTTCGCTTTTACTGTCTCTGTTTGTTTTGAGTGAGTTTTCCGGTTATTCGTGGATTGTGTGGTTATTACAAATTGTTTGTTTTTGTATTTGGTGTGGTCATTTTGATTTATTTTCACTGGTGCTTCTTTCTCGGTTTTTGTTTCATATTTGATTCTGTTGGTTATGTTCATACCGGCTTGCCTGTTAGTCTTTATGTTGTCAATTTTTGTTTTATGTCCCTTTTGGGCTTTGTACTGTGTGCTGTTGCTATTTGTTAGTACGAGATTGTTTTGATTTTAATTGTTACTTGTGTCTCCTCTACTGACAGTTTTTACTTTTGGGTTTCTGATTTTATCAGGGTTTTTCCTTTTTTTCTCTTATTCTATTCTTGTGTGTTTTGGTTTGACTATTCTTTTATTTGGTGTTTGTTGATAAGTTCGCCTTGTGGACTTACGGTGTGTGTTCGTTCAGTAATTTTTGGATGTTGATTTTGTTCTTTAGGTGTGTTCGGTTACTGTTTCAGTTGTTTGATCTGCTTCGTTGTTCCTATCTTTTATTAACCCTTTCATTTGTGGGGTGAGAACTGAGTTTGGTAAGGTTGTTCCCATTTTGTAGTTTTGCTTGTTTTGGTCAACTCTGTCTAGCGTTGGAATGTGATTTTGTCGCTCATTCCTCTTTTCTTCCTTTTTTCCTTTGGTTATCTTGGGTTTTCATTTATTCGTTGTTTATTTGTTTACAGGTGCCTTTTGTGATTGAGATTGTTACCCCTAGCCTCTGTTCTTTGCTTGTTGAGGGGGCAGTTTGACGGATGATGTCTGCGTTCGGTGCGTGTGGACCTGTTGCATGTTTGTTTATTATGCAGCATTTATGTTTCATCATTGCTGTTTTCGAAGAGGTATGTGTTGGTTAATTTATGTCTGTTATGTTGTTTGCTTTTACTTATATTGTTTTTGTTTTTAGGTACGTTTCTCAGGAGATGGGGCTGATTTTGACGGGTGTGTGCGTCTCTGATGCAGTCGGGCCTCCGTTTCTCTTACTGCTCGACTTCTTTTTGTTCCTTTTGCGTTTCTTGTGTCTACTTTATATAGTAAAAATTTTTTTTTTTTTTTTCCTATATTGTATTATTCAGTGTCGTCGTTTTTATCTTGGGTTTTTTAGATTTTGAGGTTTGTGCTTAGAAGATTATCTTTGCGAGCTCTGTCTGTTAATTATAGTTTGTGTCTGTGTTCCTTTATGTATTGTTTTGTTTTTGAAGTGTGATATAGAGGTAGTATGTTGGTGTGCTCTTTTTATGAGAGGATTTACTTTGTTGGCAAGCATAATTATAGATTGCTGTTTTCTTTATTTTGTGATATATAGGTGTTGTTGTTATGTGTTGTTTTTTTTTTTTTTTTTATAGTAGTTGTTATTTGTGCTTATTAAGCGAGTTATTCGTTAATGTTAATAAATGGTTATATTTGGTAGTGGATTCGTAGGATCTCTATTCAAGGTTCTTGACCCTTACAGGTGATTTTTGTTTTTAATTGAACTTAGTTAGTGCTTTAAGGAGTCAGTTGCTTTGACTATTGGTTAGCTGTTATCAGTCCGGTTTAATAGTTTCAGTTAGTGGTGCTCGTTCCTCTGGGGTTTTGTTTGTTCTTGTTTGTTTGTTGTTTGCTTTTTCGTTGGGTTAGTGCTTTGTTATATTTCGTATGCTTTTCTGTTTTTCTATGATTGGTAGGCCAATAAGATATTTGCTGGTGTTTGTGTTTTTATTAGCTTTTGTGTTTTCAACCAAGTTCCTGTTCTTGTGTTATTTCTGATCGTTGTTTTAGTCTATGATTGGTTTGGCCAATGAGGTGTTTTGTTTATGTTCGTATTCTGATTGGCTCTTATTGCTTGATTGTGTTCTCATCGGGTTTCCGTTCGTGTGTTAATAGTGCTCAGTGTTTTAGTCTATGGTTGGTTCGGCCAATGAGGCGCTTGCTGCTATTCGCAATCTGATTGGCTCTTGTTGGTTGATGATTACTTCGTTGAGTTTCCGTTCGTGTGTTATTTCTGTTTGCTATTTTGTAGTCCATGGTTGTTTCGGCCCATGAGGTGTCTGCTGGTATTCGTGTTCTGATTGGCTCCTGTTAGTTGGATGTGTTCTTGTCGAGTTTTTGTTCTGTTTAGTTTTGTTCCTTGGTGTTAGGTTGTTTTCGCTTTACCTGTTTCTATTTGTTTTGATTGAATTCTCGGTTATTCGTGGACTGTGTGGTTATTACAAATTGTTTGATTTTGTATTTGGTGTGGCCGTTGTTCTTTATTTTCACTGGTGCTTCTTCCTAGGTTTTTGTTTGATGTTTGACTCTGTTGGTTATGTTCATACCGGCTTGCCTGTTAGTCTTTATGTTGTCAGTTTTTGATTTATGTTCCTTTTGGGCTTTGTACCATGTGCTATTGCTATTTGTTAGTACGGGGTTGTTTGATTTTATTAGTTACTTGTGACTCATCTACTGGTAGTTTTTGCTTTTGAGTTTCTAATTTTATCAGCGTTTTCCTTTTTCTCTTATTCTTTCCTTGTGTGTTCTGGTTTGATTGTACTTTTATTTGGTGTTTATTGATGTGTTCGCCCTGTGGACTTACGGTGTGTGTTCGTTCCGTAATTATTGGATGTTGACTTTGTTCATTAGGTGTGTTCGGTTTTCGTTTTGGTTGTTTGACCTGTTTCATTGTTCCTATCTTTTATTTACCCTTTGATTTGTGGGGTGAGAATTGAGTTTGGTAAGGTTGTTCCCATTTTATACTTTTACATGTTTTGGTCAGCTCTGTCTAGCGTTGGAGTGTGATTTTGTCGCTCGTTCTTCTTTTCTTCCTTTTTCATTGGTTATCTTGGGTTTTCATTTATTCATTGTTTATTTGTCTACAGGTGCTCTTTGTGATTGGGATTGTTACCCATAGCCTCTGTTCTTTGTTTGCTGAGGGGGCAGTTTGACGGTTGATGTCTACGTTCGGTGCGTGTGGACCTGTTGCATGTTTGTTTGTTATGCAGCATTTGTGTTTCATCTTTGCTGTTTTCAATGAGGTATGTATTGGTTAATTTATGTTTGTTATGTTGTTTTGCTTTTACTTATATTGTTTTTTGTTTTTAGGTACGTTTCTCTGGTGATGGGGCTGATTTTGACGGGTGTGTGCGTCTCTGATTCAGTCGGGCCTCCGTTTCTCTTACTGCTCGACTTCTTTTTGTTCCTTTTGCGTTTCTTGTGTCTGCTTTATGTATTTTCTCTTTTTCTAATTATATTGTATTATTCAGTGTTGACGTTTTTATCTTGGGTTTTTAGATTTTGAGGTCTGTGCCTAGAGGATTATCTTGACGAGCTTTGTCTGTTAATTATAGTTTGTGTCTACGTTTCTTTATGTATTGATTGTTTTTTTTTTTTTTTTTTTTTTCCTTGGAGTGTGATATAGAGGTAGTATGTTAGTGTGCTCTTTTTATGAGAGGATTTACTTTGTTGGCAGACATAATTATAGATTGCTGTTTCCTTTATTTATGCTATAGGTGTTGTTATTATGTGTTGTATTCTTATAGTAGTTTTTTTTTTTTTTGCTTGTTGAGCGATTTATTCGTTAGTGTTAATAAATGGTTGTATTTGGTAGTGGGTTCGTAAGGTCTTTAATCAAGGTTCTTGCCCCTTACTGGTGATTGTTGTTTTTAATTGAATTTAGTTAGTGCTTTAAGGAGTTAGTTGCTTGACTATTGGTTAGCTGTTATCGATCTGGTTTAATAGTTTCAGTTAGGGGTGCCCATTCCCCTCGGGTTTGGTTTGTTATTGTTTGTTGTTTGTTTTTTCGTTGGGTTAGTGATTTTGTTATATTTCGTATGCTGTTCTGTTTGTCTGTGATTGGTAGGCCAATAAGATAATTAGCTGGTGTTTGTGCTTTGATTAGCTTTTGTGTTCTCAACAAGTTTTCATTCTTGTGTTATTTCTGTTCGTTGTTTTACTCTATGATTGGTTTGGTCAATGAGGTGATTTGTTTATGTTCGTATTCTGATTGGCTCTTATTGCTTGGTTGTGTTCTCATTGAGTTTCCGTTCGTGTGCTAATAGTGCTCAGTGTTTTAGTCTATGTTTGATTCGGCCAATGAGGTGCTTGCCATTATTCGCATTCTGATTGGCTCTTGTTGGTTGATGATTACTTCGTCGAGTTTCCGTTCGTGTGTTATTTCTGTTTGCTGTTTTTGTAGTCCATGGTTGTTTCGGCCAATGAGGTGTCTGCTGGTACTCGTGTTCTGATTGGCTCTTGTTGGTTGGGTGTGTTCTTGTCGAGTTTCTGTTCTGTTTAGTTTGTTCCTTGGTGTTGGGTTGTTTTTCGCTTTTACTGTCTCTGTTTGTTTTGAGTGAGTTTTCCGGTTATTCGTGGATTGTGTGGTTATTACAAATTGTTTGTTTTTGTATTTGGTGTGGTCATTTTGATTTATTTTCACTGGTGCTTCTTTCTCGGTTTTTGTTTCATATTTGATTCTGTTGGTTATGTTCATACCGGCTTGCCTGTTAGTCTTTATGTTGTCAATTTTTGTTTTATGTCCCTTTTGGGCTTTGTACTGTGTGCTGTTGCTATTTGTTAGTGCGAGATTGTTTTGATTTTAATTGTTACTTGTGTCTCCTCTACTGACAGTTTTTACTTTCGGGTTTCTGATTTTATCAGGGTTTTTCCTTTTTTTTCTCTTATTCTATTCTTGTGTGTTTTGGTTTGACTATTCTTTTATTTGGTGTTTGTTGATAAGTTCGCCTTGTGGACTTACGGTGTGTGTTCGTTCAGTAATTTTTGGATGTTGATTTTGTTCTTTAGGTGTGTTCGGTTACTGTTTCAGTTGTTTGATCTGCTTCGTTGTTCCTATCTTTTATTAACCCTTTCATTTGTGGGGTGAGAACTGAGTTTGGTAAGGTTGTTCCCATTTTGTAATTTTGCTTGTTTTGGTCAACTCTGTCTAGCGTTGGAATGTGATTTTGTCGCTCATTCCTCTTTTCTTCCTTTTTTCCTTTGGTTATCTTGGGTTTTCATTTATTCATTGTTTATTTGTTTACAGGTGCCTTTTGTGATTGAGATTGTTACCCCTAGCCTCTGTTCTTTGCTTGTTGAGGGGGCAGTTTGACGGATGATGTCTACGTTCGGTGCGTGTGGACCTGTTGCATGTTTGTTTATTATGCAGCATTTATGTTTCATCTTTGCTGTTTTCAAAGAGGTATGTGTTGGTTAATTTATGTCTGTTATGTTGTTTGCTTTTACTTATATTGTTTTTGTTTTTAGGTACGTTTCTCAGGAGATGGGGCTGATTTTGACGGGTGTGTGCGTCTCTGATGCAGTCGGGCCTCCGTTTCTCTTACTGCTCGACTTCTTTTTGTTCCTTTTGCGTTTCTTGTGTCTACTTTATATAGTAAAAATTTTTTTTTTTTTTTTTTTCCTATATTGTATTATACAGTGTCGTCGTTTTTATCTTGGGTTTTTTAGATTTTGAGGTTTGTGCTTAGAAGATTATCTTTGCGAGCTCTGTCTGTTAATTATAGTTTGTGTCTGTGTTCCTTTATGTATTGTTTTGTTTTTGAAGTGTGATATAGAGGTAGTATGTTAGTGTGCTCTTTTTATGAGAGGATTTACTTTGTTGGCAAGCATAATTATAGATTGCTGTTTTCTTTATTTTGTGATATATAGGTGTTGTTGTTATGTGTTGTTGTTTTTTTTTTTTTTTATAGTAGTTGTTATTTGTGCTTATTAAGCGAGTTATTCGTTAATGTTAATAAATGGTTATATTTGGTAGTGGATTCGTAGGATCTCTATTCAAGGTTCTTGACCCTTACAGGTGATTTTTGTTTTTAGTTGAACTTAGTTAGTGCTTTAAGGAGTCAGTTGCTTTGACTATTGGTTAGCTGTTATCAGTCCGGTTTAATAGTTTCAGTTAGTGGTGCTCGTTCCTCTGGGGTTTTGTTTGTTCTTGTTTGTTTGTTGTTTGCTTTTTCGTTGGGTTAGTGCTTTGTTATATTTCGTATGCTTTTCTGTTTTTCTATGATTGGTAGGCCAATAAGATATTTGCTGGTGTTTGTGTTTTTATTAGCTTTTGTGTTTTCAACCAAGTTCCTGTTCTTGTGTTATTTCTGTTCGTTGTTTTAGTCTATGATTGGTTTGGCCAATGAGGTGTTTTGTTTATGTTCGTATTCTGATTGGCTCTTATTGCTTGATTGTGTTCTCATCGGGTTTCCGTTCGTGTGTTAATAGTGCTCAGTGTTTTAGTCTATGGTTGGTTCGGCCAATGAGGCGCTTGCTGCTATTCGCAATCTGATTGGCTCTTGTTGGTTGATGATTACTTCGTTGAGTTTCCGTTCGTGTGTTATTTCTGTTTGCTATTTTGTAGTCCATGATTGTTTCGGCCAATGAGGTGTCTGCTGGTATTCGTGTTCTGATTGGCTCCTGTTAGTTGGATGTGTTCTTGTCGAGTTTTTGTTCTGTTTAGTTTTGTTCCTTGGTGTTAGGTTGTTTTCGCTTTACCTGTTTCTATTTGTTTTGATTGAATTCTCGGTTATTCGTGGACTGTGTGGTTATTACAAATTGTTTGATTTTGTATTTGGTGTGGCCGTTGTTCTTTATTTTCACTGGTGCTTCTTCCTAGGTTTTTGTTTGATGTTTGACTCTGTTGGTTATGTTCATACCGGCTTGCCTGTTAGTCTTTATGTTGTCAGTTTTTGATTTATGTTCCTTTTGGGCTTTGTACCATGTGCTATTGCTATTTGTTAGTACGGGGTTGTTTGATTTTATTAGTTACTTGTGACTCATCTACTGGTAGTTTTTGCTTTTGAGTTTCTAATTTTATCAGCGTTTTCCTTTTTCTCTTATTCTTTCCTTGTGTGTTCTGGTTTGATTGTACTTTTATTTGGTGTTTATTGATGTGTTCGCCCTGTGGACTTACGGTGTGTGTTCGTTCAGTAATTATTGGATGTTGACTTTGTTCATTAGGTGTGTTCGGTTTTCGTTTTGGTTGTTTGACCTGTTTCATTGTTCCTATCTTTTATTTACCCTTTGATTTGTGGGGTGAGAATTGAGTTTGGTAAGGTTGTTCCCATTTTATACTTTTACATGTTTTGGTCAGCTCTGTCTAGCGTTGGAGTGTGATTTTGTCGCTCGTTCTTCTTTTCTTCCTTTTTCATTGGTTATCTTGGGTTTTCATTTATTCATTGTTTATTTGTCTACAGGTGCTCTTTTGTGATTGGGGTTGTTACCCATAGCCTCTGTTCTTTGTTTGCTGAGGGGGCAGTTTGACGGTTGATGTCTACGTTCGGTGCGTGTGGACCTGTTGCATGTTTGTTTGTTATGCAGCATTTGTGTTTCATCTTTGCTGTTTTCAATGAGGTATGTATTGGTTAATTTATGTTTGTTATGTTGTTTTGCTTTTACTTATATTGTTTTTTGTTTTTAGGTACGTTTCTCTGGTGATGGGGCTGATTTTGACGGGTGTGTGCGTCTCTGATTCAGTCGGGCCTCCGTTTCTCTTACTGCTCGACTTCTTTTTGTTCCTTTTGCGTTTCTTGTGTCTGCTTTATGTATTTTCTCTTTTTCTAATTATATTGTATTATTCAGTGTTGACGTTTTTATCTTGGGTTTTTAGATTTTGAGGTCTGTGCCTAGAGGATTATCTTGACGAGCTTTGTCTGTTAATTATAGTTTGTGTCTACGTTTCTTTATGTATTGATTGTTTTTTTTTTTTTTTTTTTTTCCTTGGAGTGTGATATAGAGGTAGTATGTTAGTGTGCTCTTTTTATGAGAGGATTTACTTTGTTGGCAGACATAATTATAGATTGCTGTTTCCTTTATTTATGCTATAGGTGTTGTTATTATGTGTTGTATTCTTATAGTAGTTTTTTTTTTGTGCTTGTTGAGCGATTTATTCGTTAGTGTTAATAAATGGTTGTATTTGGTAGTGGGTTCGTAAGGTCTTTAATCAAGGTTCTTGCCCCTTACTGGTGATTGTTGTTTTTAATTGAATTTAGTTAGTGCTTTAAGGAGTTAGTTGCTTGACTATTGGTTAGCTGTTATCGATCTGGTTTAATAGTTTCAGTTAGTGGTGCCCATTCCCCTCGGGTTTGGTTTGTTATTGTTTGTTGTTTGTTTTTTCGTTGGGTTAGTGATTTTGTTATATTTCGTATGCTGTTCTGTTTGTCTGTGATTGGTAGGCCAATAAGATAATTAGCTGGTGTTTGTGCTTTGATTAGCTTTTGTGTTCTCAACAAGTTTTCATTCTTGTGTTATTTCTGTTCGTTGTTTTACTCTATGATTGGTTTGGTCAATGAGGTGATTTGTTTATGTTCGTATTCTGATTGGCTCTTATTGCTTGGTTGTGTTCTCATTGAGTTTCCGTTCGTGTGCTAATAGTGCTCAGTGTTTTAGTCTATGTTTGATTCGGCCAATGAGGTGCTTGCTGCTATTCGCAATCTGATTGGCTCTTGTTGGTTGATGGTTACTTCGTCGAGTTTCCGTTCGTGTGTTATTTCTGCTTGCTGTTTTGTAGTCTATGGTTGGTTCGGCCAATGAGGCACTTGCTGCTATTCGTATTCTGATTGGCTCTTGTTGGTTAATGGTTATTTCGACAAATTTTCGTTCGTGTGTTATTTCTGTTTATTGTTTGTAGTCTATGGTTGTTTCAGCCAATGAGGTGTCTGCTGGTATTCGTGTTCTGATTGGTTCTGACCGGTTGATTGTAGTTTCGTCGAGTTTTCTTTCTATCTTATTTGTTTCGTGATGATTTGTTTCTTGCCCGCCATTTGTCTTTATTTCCTTGGCCTTTGTGTTTGGTTATGTATTAGTTACATGTGGTTGTGATTTTGTTTTATTTCTAGTTAGATTGTTACTGTATTTGTTCCTTTTCTTATCGGGAGTGTTTATTGCTTGTCACTTGTCTAGTGTTTGCTTCTGTTGGTTAGTTCGTTCTGATTTGTCAGCTGATCGTTTTGTTTGTTATGTTTATGTACTGTTTGTTCCTTTTCAGGTGTGTGCTGTGTAATTTTCGATGGTTTTCCTGCTCGAGATTGCTTGATTTGCAATTTTTATGGTTCAACTGTGGGTAATTCCTGTTTACATGTTTGTGGTTTCCGCCGGATTTCCAGGTTAGTTCCGCAATTTTCATGTTTGTTTGTTCTATCTATATGCGTTTCTTGATCTAGTACATGTGTTTATTCGTTATTCTTTGATTGTTTGATTATTTTGCAGCTGCCTATTTGCTTTTTAGTCGTTTATTGAGCCTTGTCTTTTTGATTCTGGTTTCTGTGTTCATTTCTGGTCTTTGCTTCATTGTTTTCCTTTTGATTAATCGGATGGGATTTTGTTTGGTATGATTCCTTTCAGTCGTATTTCCTGTTTTGTTCTTTTCTGTATCATGTTTGGATATGTTCTCATTGTTTCGTCTTTTTGCTTATTGTTTGTCTGGGATCCTGTTATATTCGTTATTTGTCTGTTTTTAGGTGTTCTTGTGATTGGATTTGCAACTGGTGTCTGTGATCCTTTTTGTTGGGAGCGCTGTAAGACCGATGGTTTCTACTTCCAGTGTGCGCAGGTGCCTCGTGTGGTCGTTATTTTATGCAGCAGTTTGCGTTTCTCGTTGCTGCTTTTGCCGAGGTAAGTGTTGGTTTGGTTTATTTCTGTTTGTTCACATTTTGCTTTTGCTTATGCTTCTTGTTTTGTGTTTTTAGGAGCGTTTTCCTGAAAAAGGACTGACTTTGACGGGTGAGGATCATCATCGGTCCTTTCGGACCTCAGTTACCCTTGCGGTCCCTTTTCCGCTGTTCCTGTAGGAGTTTCTTGTTCGTGTTGATCCGTGTTTGCTTTTGTTTTAGTGTTTCCATGGGTTTATTACTTCCATGTATCTTTTTACTTTTTTCCATTCTACTTCTTCTAGAATGTTTCCTTCTATTGTGGGTTTTCCTAAGTATGTTATTCTGTTTTGTGTAGTTGCGGGGCAGTTTCTTACCAGGTGTTCTGGTGTTTCACTTTCCTCTCCGCATAGTGTGCATCTGTCTGTCGTTGCTTTTCCTATTTTTGCCAAGTGTTTGTTTAGTGGTGCGAAGCCTGTTATTGTTTCTACCATTCTTCTGACTTCTTTTCTTTCTAGGCTTGTTATGCCTCTTGCCCTTTTTGCCGGCCAGCAGTCGTCTCCTAGGAAGCTTTTGCTGTGTTTTAGGCCTACTGTGTTTTTCCATTTGTCTTCTCTTTTCACTCGTGACCATTTTGTTACTTGCGTTCCGTATATTGTGTCGGGTATTCCAATGGTTGGTTGTGGGCCCTCTGGATTAGAATTTGAACCCATGTTTGCTAGTTTGTCTGCCTTTTCGTTTCCTGTGTGCCCTGAGTGGCCTGGTATCCATGTGATTCTAACTATTTTTCCTGTTTTGCATAGATCGTTTAGGGTTGTATGTGTTTCCCATAGTAATTTCGATCTGCTTTCCATTTTTTGTAGACTTTTTATTGCTGCCTGACTATCTGAGCAGATGCTGATTTCTTTGCTGTTATTGCCTAGTTTCTTTATTTCCATAGCGCACATTTGTATGGCTAATAGTTCTGCCTGATATACCGTGGGGTATTCACCTAGTTTTATGTAGCGGTTTATTTCTTTATTGTTTGTCCAGGCTGCTCCTGTCAGTTCGTTTTTCCTGGAACCGTCAGTGTACCAGATTTCCGTTTTTTGTATCTCTTTTGGTATTCCGTTTTCCCATTCTTCTCTTGGTCTAATTTCTGTTTTATATTTCTTCATGTCTATATATCTTTTCTGATCGTTATCCTTGGGCATTTGTGCCAGGTTTCTTATTGTTTCGTTTCCTTCGTTTTCTATTATTGCCGAGTGGCCATAGTTTAGTTCTTTCCAGTGTCCCCAGCTCTTTAGTCTGTAGGCTGTTTTAAGTGCTAGTTCTTTTATTCTGATGTCTAGCGAGAATGTGTTAGTTAGTACTTCCATTGTTCTTAGTGGTATGTTTCTTGCACATCCTAGGATTTTCCTGTTTGCCATGCCCTGCAGGCTGTCTAGTTGTCTTTTGATGATGACTTGATTCGTTGCTTGCCACCATATAATAGAGCCATATGTGATTCTGGGTACTACTATCGCTTCGTATATCCATTTTGTTGTTTTTGGAGTTAGCCCCCATGTCGGTCCCACTGCTCTGCTTAGCATTATTAGATTCTTTTTTGCCAGATTTATTTTGTTGATGACGTGTTGTCTCCATAGTAGTTTTCTGTTCATTGTTATTCCTAGATATTTGACACTCTGTTTGAGTGGTAGGGGTGTGTCCATATATGTGAGCCCGCTGTCTTCGGGGTATGTGTTTGCCCATGTGAATTTTATTACCTCCATTTTCTCGGGGTTTACTGATAGTCCTACTGAACTGCACCAAATCTCTGTGATATTTAATGCAGTTTGTAGCGTTTCTAGACATGTTTCTACGTTTTTGTTTCTGCTTATTATTGCTACGTCATCTGCGTATGCTACTATTTCTGCCCCACATTCTTTTAGTTCCCATAGTAGAGGGTCTAGTGCTATGCACCATAGGAGAGGTGATAGTATTCCTCCCTGTGGAGTGCCTCTTTTTACGTTCCCTGTTATTGTTGCATTACCTCTGCATGCTTGTATTCTTCTGTTGTTTAGCATATTTGTGATCCATCTTTTTATGTTTTCTTCCGCTCCTAGATCTTCTAGTGCTTGTTCTATTGTGTTTATGGGTGTCATATTGAAGGCACCCTCTATGTCCATGAAACATGCCATTACGTGTTCCTTCCTTTTCCTTGCTGTTTCTATTTCGCATACTATTCTGTGTAGTGCTACTTCTGTTGAGTGTCCTGTTCTGTATGCGTGTTGGCCTGGGAACAGGTCTTTCTTTGTTAGAATTTCCGTTTTTATGTACCGATCGACTAGTCTTTCGGCGGTTTTTAGTAGAAAGGACGTGAGACAGATTGGTCTATACGCCTTTGCTTCTGCATAATCTTTCTTTCCTGGTTTTGGTAGGAAGACTACTTTTGTGCATGTCCATGTTTTCGGAATGTGTCCTGTTGCTATGCTGGCTTTTATCAGATTTGTTATGGCTTTTCCATAGTGTTTCAGTGCTGCTTTTAGTATTTTTGGGCTTAATTCGTCCAGTCCTGGTGCCTTGTTTGGTTTAAATGATTTTATTGCCCATTCTACCTTAGCTGGGTTTGCTATTTGGTTTGCTTTTTCCCAGTTTGGTTTGGGTCTGTTTACGTTACTTGTTATTGTTACTTGGTCTCTGTTGAAACCTGGGAAGTGTGTTGCCAGTAGATGTTCCATTATTTCATTATTTTCGTGTAGAATTTGATTGTCTTTTTTAACTGCTCCCATTGTTGCGCCTCCACATCTTAGTAGTACTTCTGTTATTCTGGCTGCTATCGGCATGCTTGTTATTGATTTGGTGAATTTCTTCCAGTTGTCTATTTTGCTTTTCATTATTTCTTTCCTGAGTTTTGCTCTTTCTTTGGTATAACTGTTCCATGTGTGTGTGTTTATTTGTCTGTTTTTCCTTGTTGCTTTGTTCTTTTTTGCCTTTACTATTTTCAATCTCCTTTCCAGTTTTTTGTTCCACCATTTGATTTTTTGATTTGCGTTTGTTTCTTTTGTTTGGGTTGAGTCTTCCCAGTTTTCCCTAATGTGTTTTGTTAGTTCTTCCGCGAAGAGATCTATTTCTTCTGGATTTCCGTATTTTCCTCTTAGGAGTTTAACTCTTTCTTCATTTAATTTGTCGAACTTTTGCCAGTCCGTGTCTTTTATGTATCTTTTGTCCTGTTGTTCTGTTAGGTTGTCCCAGCTTATCTCTATGCTGATGTATTTGTGGTCTGATAGACTTTCTGTTTTTAGTACTTCCCAGCTTTGTATCTTGTTTGTCAGGTTTGGCGAACATATTGTGATGTCCAATACTTCTCTTCTGTCCTTAGTGATGAACGTGGGGGAGTTGCCAACGTTTAGTATGTATAGTCCTTCTTCGTTTATGAAGTCCATTAGTTTTTTCCCTCTACGGTTTGTATCGGAGCTGCCCCATTCAGTATTTCTGGCATTTGCGTCCATTCCTATGATTATTGGTATGTTTTTGTTTTGGGTCCAGTCCAGTAGGTCCACACTGGTCTGTCCCGGTATTTCTTTTCCTGCATGTGGAAGATATAGTGATGTTATTATTACTTCTTTGTGGTTTTTCCTTTGTCCCGTTTGTATGGATATGGTCGTAGTGTTGTTGTCGCTGAACTGGGGTATTAATGTCCCTGTTATTCCTTTTCTAGTTATGATGCATGTTCTAGTTCCTTCGTTTATGTTGTTTGCATGTAGGGTTCCGGCTTGGCTTAGGCCTTTTATCCCCCCATGTGTTATCCACGGCTCTTGTACGATCGCTATGTCGTAGTTTTTCTCGATAAAGTTTTTAGTCAGAAGGGTTGACGCCGCTGATGCGTGATGTAGGTTTATCTGGATTATTCTCATCTTGGATTGTGTTTGTTGCTGTGTGACTTGTGTCTCTGTTTCCTTTTTGTTTACTATGTTCCTGTGTTGATTTTGTTTGTGTCTTATATGATTCCGTTTCGTATTTTATGTGGGTTCCTTGAGGGATTATGTTTCCCTTCCTGTGTGGTTTCTTTTTATTGTGGGAGTTCCTTTTCTCTGTTTTCCTTTTTTGTTTTCTTTTTTTTCCTCCTTTTTCTTTTTCTTTTTTTTTTTTTTTTTTTTTCTTTCTTTTTCTTTTTTCCTCTCTTTTACTTTATCTCCACTCTTTCTCCTTTTCTTTCCTTCCTTTTATTTCCTTTTTGTGCTTCTTTTGTTTCTTTTTTTTTTTTTTTTTTTTTTTTCTTCTTTCCTCTTTCGTTCGTTGTCTACTTTTTGTGGGTTCCTTTTTGGATCCCTTTTTCCAGGGTTCCTGTTTCTTTCCTTTATTCTTTTTATGGGTCTTGTTTCTACGGTGACTCCTGTTGTATATATTCGTTTGTTGAAATTCTACTACTTCTGGTTTCTTATTGGGTTTTTCTTTTTATGGATTTTGTCTGATTCCTTTTTTTATATTGTTGGTTCTTGAGTTTCTATTTTGTTTCGTTTGGATTGTTTCTCTCCTTTTTACTTTTTTTTTTTTTTCCTCTTTTGGATGTCCTTTAGCCCCGTTTTGTCCTTTCTTCGGTCTCCTATTTCTGTTCTTTTGGGCTCCTTTTGCGTTTGATGTCCGTGTGTGTGTGTGGATGTGGATTTGTGTGTGTTCGTTGCCCTTTGTGCTGACTTCCTTGTCTCCTGTTTGTCTGGTTCTGATGTGGAGTTTTTGGTTTAGTTGGTGACCTGTTAATTGTTTTGAGTTTACTTGGATGTTTTATTGATTGTATATTGATTATGTGTTTTCTATTTGTTGTAGGTAGTATTGTGGAGTTCATTTGAGCAGAGGGGAGAGGAGGGAGTGGTCTTCTATCGTAATTTATTTATCTGTTTTTCTTCCTTATATTAATTGTGTGTTTGTTGTCTGTTTTGATGTTGCAAGGTGCTCTTTGGAAGTCGGATTTTGGAAGTGTACTATCAAATAAATAAATTGTGGAATTTAATCGGGTGTAGATTTGTTTTTATTCGCTTTTATTTCCTTTCTTTACCCTTTATTGTCTATCTATTTCAGTTTCTTAAGGTTTTTCTCTTTTTTTCTTTTTCCTCCTATATTTGATTCATACATGTCTCTCTTGTTTGAATTATATGTTTATCATTTATATTTCTGATTTTCTTTCCCTTGTCTGGGTTGTGTTGTGCCCAGTCCTTTTTCTAACGTTTGTTCCCCAATAGTCTTCCTGTCGTTGATTTGTTTATTGCTCTG
This sequence comes from Lasioglossum morio, assembly GCA_916610235.2. Classification (NCBI taxonomy): domain Eukaryota; kingdom Metazoa; phylum Arthropoda; class Insecta; order Hymenoptera; family Halictidae; genus Lasioglossum; species Lasioglossum morio. The sequence goes on along the minus strand of CAKAJA020000212.1, from coordinate 70,582 downwards.
TTTGTTGCACGTTTCTTTTCCTTATTTGTTATTTCTCTTTGTTATAATATCTCGTGATTCTGTCTGCTTCCCCTTTTCTTTTCTTTCTTTCTTTCTTTCTTCCCTCCTCGTTTTCGTTTTCTCTTTGTTGTGGTTACTTATTTAAGATTTTTTTTTTTTTTTTTCTTTCTTTTACCTCTTTTCTTTTCCTTACTTTTTGGTCTGTTGTTGTCTGTTTGCTATTGATCTGCTTATGACTTTACTTTCTTTTTATTTTTGTAATGAACTTGTGATTTTCTCTCTCTCTTTTTAATCTATTTCCTCTTGATATTGTTTAACTTTATTGATTCTATTTCCATTTTAGTTGTGATACTTATATACTTACTTATATTTGTCTTACCGTAGATTCTTGTCTTGTTGGTGTTACAGCAGCTCTGCTTTTTTAAGTTGGGTGCTGCTGTTTCTGCCCGTTGCTGGTTGTCTTTACTTATTTCTATTCTTATTTCATATTTAGTTTTATTTATATATATGTATATATATATATATATATATATATATATATATATTTGTATATATATGTTTATTTATTTTTTCTCTACCTTATGTATATTTCTCATATTTATTTATCTTTTTACTCTTTTTTTTTTTTTCTCTATTTGTCGCAGTCTATCTCTTGCCGATAGTTCTTTGCCCGTTTTTATTCCTACTTATATTCTACGCTTATTTATTTGTTCGCAGATGACTGTGGTAAGGAGAAGGAAGGACTAGGAAGAGGATTAGCTGTATGATAGTGAATATGGTGTAAATTATGTATAAAGGATGTTTATTCATTTATGTCGTTGCATGGTTACATAAAGGTGATGTCTTGATATGGGAATGTGATAATATAATATAACATTATAGTAATACTCGTATATTATAAAATATAAAATTTATTGAAATAATAATAAAGATATATAATTATATAATAATATTCTAGTTTGATAACGTTCGAAGAGAAGAGAAGAATGTATACAAAGTATGATAAAAATATAACAACTATGTGATCTGTATACTACATGGATGATGTTATAGAAGTAGAATAAAGAATATAACAGCAAACTAATCTTTTATAAGATTTACTGTTATTTTTATCGCCCCTCCCATTATACCCAGTTTGGTGTTTGGCTTCCGGAAGTAGCTGGCCTCCCTCGCGCCAATCTCCAGGACGAACTCCTGTCCCCTCACTCCTGCGTCCTGGGATTTAATTTCCGTCCATCTCTTGGCGTTGAGTCCCCGATGCTCGCGGTCCAGCAGGCCCAGAATGGTCTTCAGCTTGAGCTCCTTATTGCTGACGTATACGAGGATTTGGTATGTCCTCATCATCCTTGACGCCTCTACTACGTGGTATATCTCTCCATTCGTAGCTATGTTCTCCAGCGCCTTTTCCAGGTCCCTCCTGGCGGTTGACCTGCCCAACGTGAGGATGATCCCGCCTCGTTTTAATCCCCATCTTGGGATCTCCAGAATTAGGTCCTGCTCCAGGGCCTGTTCTGCTAGTCTCGCGAACAGGGTGGACGCCTGTTCGCGAGTTATCTCCTTCTCTGGGAAGCCCTTGGCGACGATCCCCAGCGTTCGCTCCTCCTTCCCTCCTTCTTTCTCGTTCTTCTCCATCCCTCTGTTCGAAGGTCTCTTCTCCTCGAAGAGCTCCTTGAGGAGGAGGCACTCCTCGTCCATTGACCTCGTTGTTGTTGTTGCTGGCTTCTCCATCTTATTTCTTGTTATAAGAGAGTCTGGCTTTTGACTTTGAGTGCAAGTGTCTATCTGACTGATCTTTTTGCTGGCTTTCCTGCTTGCTATTGCGAGGATTTTGAGCGACTGTGTTTCGGTCATGCTGGCTTCCCTTATTTATACTGACTTTCTGACCCCTCCTTGTTCCCTTTTCCTACCTGTGGTTGCTTGCCCTCTTGCTTGCTCCGCTCTCCGGGTTGTCCGTCCCTCTTGTTTCTTCATTTCATTCTGCTTTTCGGGCGTGCGTCCGATAACGGTTTTACCTGCTTCTGTTAGCGTTCTGGCTTTCCGCAGTTTGAGGGTGTTTTTGGGTCTTTGTCGTTTTCCGGTCATTCAGCCTTGTATTTGGGGGGCGATCGCCTCGGATCGTTTTGATTTATTGGTGTCTAGGGTTTGTCCGTATAATTCCTGGTGGTGTTCTTACGGGTGGAGAAGGCTGATTTGGTGGCTATATATTTTAAAGTTTTAAAATTTTGGTTTTTCCTATGTTCTGTTGGGTTCTCCGTGTTTGTGGTCTTTACTTTTGTTAGTTCTTCCCTATCACTTGTTCCAATTATGTCAATTTTGGCGTTTCTCTGGTAAAACGAAACTTTGGGCGGATCGCGCAAACACAACAATAGGGCGGGGGTGGGCAAAATATTCCGCGAGTTCGAGCCCCGGAAATCCGCGTTTTCTTTTTTGCGGCGTTTCCCGGTGCCCGTCGATCGGTGGTCGAGGCTCGATCGTCGTCGTGGTCTTCGAGACGATCGAAAATTGCCTGTTAACCGATAATTAATTATTTCCAACGCGTCGGTTCGCATGATCGCATTCTTGTTCAGCGCTGCATGTTCCCCTCGCAATCGAACGCGATTCGCCTAACTTCATTGTTTTCATAACGACCGATGCACGTGGTCGCTTTCGCCCGCGCGTTGCGCCCGTGTCTTTCCGACCTGCATCTTTTCGTTTTATTTCCGTGGATTTTCGTTTTCTATTTCTATGTAAATCGTGAATTTGTTTCGTCTCCCGGTACTTGTATCGTTCTGATTTGTTACGAGCCAGTCGCAATTTACGTTCTTCTATTTTGTCATATTTGTTAATCGATTTCTATTTATTTCTGTCATTATATATGTTAATTTTCTTTTTATTTACAGGTGTTTCTGCATTTCAAGGTTCGATTCTCAACGTCCTGGCAATTTGGGATTGCTGAACGTGCACGTGTCTAATCGCGAGGTTAGTATTGAATTGATTATTATTAAATCGATGTTTACTTGTTTGCACGAGCATTTCCTTGTTTTGGACGTGTTCGTGCAAGCAGTATTCATTTATTGCAACTGGTCCGCATATTAATTTATTTATCTGTTATAATTGTACGTATATTCATTTGTTTTTCTTTTTCTAGGTGAGGGTTTTGCTGCCGCCTGTCTGTCTACCGTGTGTGGCTCGCTGTTTCATTATTTCGTGCAAGCCTAAGTTCTTTTCACTTTTTACGTGCATCAGTTTCATTCTTTTCTGTCGGTTCCCGGTGGAATCGGTTTGTCGATACATGTGCAGCGAAAAGTGCTTATTTGTTTCGGTCGTATCTGTGAGATTTAATTGTACTTAGATTATGTTCTTGATTTCTCTCTTTCACGTTTCTAGATTTTTATTTTTGTTCGTGAGAGGTTTTTCTTTTTAATTCTCAGTTTCGAGGTGAGATTGTAAAGTCGTAACCTAACCTAACCTAACCTAACCTAACCTAACCTTTTTTTTTTTTTTTTTTTTTTTTTTTTTTTTTTTTTTTTTTAACGTAGGACTCCAATGCTATTACGCATACCCCGAACTCCTGGGGGAGTATCGGGGTTATGTGGGGCTCTTCTGACCTGAAGGGTCAGACATACCCACTAACCTATACCTACGGTGACCTCACTGAGCTAAAAGGAGGAGGCCGGGATCTCGAAAACGAATACAACCGGCCCCCTCCAACCCCTGGCTTAAAAGCCCCAGTCCCGGGGGGGAGAGAAGCTCCCCCCAGCAAATACCTATAGTTATTTGGACCCCGTGCAGGTCACTACACGGTGTCCCCCTTCCCTTGAGCTTTTCGGCTGGGCTTCCCGAGACCCCAGCTCGGTCCACCCAAAAGCTCCCGGAGACCCCCTTCCTCGCTCGGAGAAGAAGCTCGAATGCTTCCACCCGGCCGAGGGAGGAGGTTGCCGTGACGCGGTAAGGAGACGATCGAAGCGAGATCCGGCTCGCGTCGACCGTCCCCCCCTGTCCCACCCCCCATAGCGCCCCCAACGCGGATAAAATAAAGCGGTTAAATACGCGGTTAAATAAGATAAAATAAAATACAATAATAAAAATAAAATAATAGATAAAATAATAAAGATAAAAATAAAAATAAAAATAAAATATATAAACAAAAATAAAGTAAAAATACCATAAAAAGTAAAATAATAAGGGGGATAAAAAGGGGGGAGGAGAAAAACAAAACAAAGAAGGGGAGGGAGAAAAACAGAAAAGGGGAAAAAACGAGCGGTTAAATACGCGGAAAATTAAAATAATAATAACATAAAATTAAAATCCGGGGGGGGGGCGACTGAGGGTGCGATACTGTGGCTGGGGGGGGTGTAAAAGGCCCCTCCTCATTACCCACAGGTCGCCCTACCCGGGGGATTCCCCGGCGGCGGCAGAGGGGGGGGGTAAAGAACTGTTACCCCCTCTGCCGCCGTTCCCTCTGCGGCCTCTCGCCGGCCGTCGGCCTCTCCGGGGGCGTCCCCGTGAGGCCAGCCTCCTGTCGGAGAGGGGGTCCGCCTCCCTCTCCCTCTCCGCTGCCTCCTTCTGCGAGATGACTTCTTCGCAGAAGGAGGCGAACGCTTTGTAGTCCCTCTCTCTGTCGGTTATATGGTCGACTATAACCGACAGAGAGAGGTCAGGCCCTACTACTGATATGAGGACACGGCGCGGCGCCGACCAAGCTGGACATTCCTCCAGCGTATGCCGCGCCGTGTCCCGGGCCTCCCCGCAGTGGTAACACCGTTCCGTGGGCTCCCTCCCAATGCTGCACAGATACTCACCGAAACATCCCTTTCCGGTGAGCATCTGTGCCATATGGTAGGTGACCCTTACCCGCCTCTCACACCATTTTCCCAAAATGGGTGAGAGGGCCCGGACGATAGGCCGGCCCGAGTTGACAGAAACTATTTGTTCCTGCCAACGGGCCAGCGTGTCCAGCCGGGCCTGGCGCTTAAGCACTTCGACTTCGCCTGCTGTCGGGTCAAGCTCCCCTCGGCGAATGGAGCTGGCTATCCTATACGTGGATGCCCGCTCCATTGCCATAAACTGGAGGGGAGCCAGACCCGCGAGCAGGCACGCCGCTTCGCCGGAGATGGTGCAATACCCCCGTATGGTCCTGATGGCCAGCAGACGTTGAACACGGTTCGCGTGTTTTACGTTGCTTTCGCTGGCCATCAGTTCTTGGGACCATACGGGAGCTCCATATAAGAATATGGAGTGCACCACCCCCGCGTATATACGGCGTATCCGATCATCGGGCCCCCCGAGATTGGGCAGCAATCGCCCAAGGGCGGTTGTCACCCTTTCTACTCGGGGGGCCAGCCGGTCGAAGTGCTTCTCGAAGCACCAGCGGCTGTCGAGGGTCAGGCCGAGATACTTCATCTCGTCCTTCACCTCGACAGAGGCGCCACCTACCCGGATCCAGAAATTGGGGGGCTGCCGGCCCCGAGGCAATGCGTGTAACCACATTGCCTCGGTTTTGCCAGCTGAGATTTGCAGCCCCAATCTCTGGATCCCGCCCACGGAAAGGCTCACTGCTGCCTGCGCCAGGTTCAAGGCGCTCCTCCACGTCTCCCCCGCGGCCACCACAAGCGTATCATCTGCGTAACAGATTACGCTGGTGCCGGGGAGGAGTTGGGACCTGAGCACCGCGTCGTATGCAAGGTTCCACAGGAGCGGTCCAAGGATCGACCCCTGCGGAACCCCGCGGTGCATCTGCTCCCTCCGAATGTCGCCGTACCGGCCCGGGTATTCGAACCACCTGTCCCTCAGGTAGTCCCGGATTACGACCCGGAGGTAGGAGGGCATTTGGAAAAATTCCATTGCCCTCACTACCTCGTCCCATGGCAGGGTGTTGAAGGCGTTGGTGATGTCTAAACTCACCGCCAGCAACACCCTGCCCTGAGCGACAGCCTCTTCACGGAGGGAGGCAAGACGACCGACGGCATCGATCGTCGAGCGCCCCCTCCGGAATCCATACTGGCTGTCGCTCAAGTTGGGACCACCTCGGGACAGGTGCTCGACGAGGCGGTCAGCAAGAATCTTCTCGAAGATTTTGCCCGCCTCGTCGAGCAGACACAAGGGCCGGTACGCGGAGGGAGAGTCTGCAGGTTTACCCGCCTTATGGAGGAGCACCAACCTGGCGCATTTCCACTCCCTGGGGAAGATGCCCCGGCTAAGACAGGCGTTGAGAACCTGTATCATAGCCGGGGCGAGGACGTCCAGAGCCAAGGCCAAGGCCTTTCCAGGCACGCCGTCCGGGCCGGGGGCTTTATTGCCGCCCTCCCGGATACGCCGGACGGCCAGGGACAGCTCCTGCACCGTGATCCCGAGCTCCTCCGTCCAGTCGTTCTCGACCGGATCGGGGGGCGGGTCCCTACTCGACTCCCCCGTGGGGGGGAAGAGTGTTTTTAGGACCCGCCCTAGGAACTCGGGGTCAATCTCCTCGGTGAGGGGGGGTGTCCAAGGGCGGAGCTTCCCAAGCACCACCCTGTAGGCACGCCCCCAGGGGTCCTTGTTGAGGGACCCCAGGAGCTCGTCCCATGCCTTTGCCTTGGCTTCAGCGATGGCACGCTGAAGAGCCATCCTGGCCGCTCTGTAATCAGCGTACAGGGCGGCCACTCTCGCCTCATCTATGCCGCCCACAGGGCGGCGCCTTCGGGCGCGGGTGTACTGGCGACGGGCTCGGACACAGATCTCCCTCAGATCTGCTATTTCGCCCGTCCACCAGTACGTTGTCTTCCTGGGGGGGCGGCTACCAACCCGGGGCATCGACGCGTCACATAGTGACTTGATGATGCCCCGGAACCATGCCACCCCCTCGGTAGGTCCACGCGCCCTGGGCTCCACCCAGGCATTGGCGAGAGCTGAGGCTCTCAGGACGTCCTCGTCCAGTCTTCTCAGAGCCCATCTCACGGGCTCTGGCCGGATGCCTTCTGGTCTCCTTGGGGGGGGGTCCGCTCTTTGGGTGACATCCACCTCCATTGTAACATGGAGGTGGTCGGAGAGTGACTCCCACTCTGTTGCCACCCTCCAAGCGGACACATGCTGCACAGCTGCTGGGGTGGCCCATGTCAAGTCGATGACAGACCACCCGTTCCAGCGCACGCATGTGGCAGTGGAGCCCTGATTTACCAATCGGAGCTCCATGCCCCCCGCCCATGCCTCTAGAGTCTCGCCACGAGAGGTGGTCCTGGGGTTTCCCCACAAGGTTGACTTCGCATTGAAGTCGCCCAGGACCAGCATTGGACCGGTTGTGTGGGGGGATATCATCCCACCCAACCGGTCCAAGTACCTCTCAAATTCGGCGAGACTCACGTTTGGCGAGACGTAACATCCGGCGACCAGACATCTTCCCCATCTGATTAAAATCATCCCCCGACCCCGTTCGACCACGGTGCCAGGGGGGAACTCCCTGCCCTTTTGGGCCCATATCGCCACGGAGCCATCGACGTCCCCTGTCCAGAGGGGGGACTCGGGGACCTCGAATGGCTCCGTGACGACCGCCAGCCCGACCCGCCGCTCCGCTAAGCCGTGGACTAAGAGGTCCTGGGCTCGGCGGGAGCGGTTCAGGTTGGACAGGACGACCGGAAGCGATCTAGGCATTATGAGGCCGTGGTCGCTCCCGGGCCTGTCGGCCTGTCAGGGGCGGGGCCTGGGGGTGGATCGTCCACCTCCATGGCTCCGCCCTCTTCGGGTGGGGAAAGGGGCGTAGCATCCCCTTTCTCTACCACCGGAAGAGCTGGGGTCCCCTCACCCCTGCTCTTGCGGCTGTTTCTCGGGGGTGGGGGGCAAGAACCGCTCCCCGCCTTGTGCCCGGCCGGCCTCCCCAACTCGGTGCATATAGGGCACCGGGGGGCCGCCGAGCAAGCACTGGCCTGGTGGGTGGTATCACCACACTTATAGCACTGGCCGCTACGGTCGACCGTGCTAGTGCACCGCTGTCTGACATGTCCTGTCGCTAGGCAGCGGAAGCACTGCAACGGCCTGGCGGCCAGTGCCTCCACTCGTGCGGTGGACCACCCCACCCGGATCTTCCCAGCGCCTGCCAGTAGGCGGGCCGCGGTGGCGGGGCATTTCAGCCACGCGGTGCTCAGACCAACGGTTGGGGTCTTAATGTCCCCAACCTTTATTTGGTCAGGCGAGCACCCCGTGACTGCTGCCACCGCCATCTTCACCTCCCCGGGGGTGATAGAGTCATCCAGACCCCTGAGGCGGATGTCAGCCGTCTTCAGGGGTCTGTTGACTCTCACCCCCATGCTGCCAAGGACAGAGGCCATCTTGGTGGCCAATGAATCTGCCTTGGCAGCCCCCTCGGGCCCGGGGATCTCCAGTAGTAGGCCCCCGGTCATGGCCCTCTTCGTGCGGATCTCCGTGATCCCCAGTTCTCCCAGGTTAATGGCTGCTCTAGCCGCGGCCATTGCCTCCGCCATGGTGGTCTTATTCCCCTCCGGAACGGACAGCGATATCGCCGCCGTTTTTGGAGGGGTGGCCACTTTTTGCGGAGGCTTTCCCCCCTTCCCGGCTTCCCGTTTTTTCGGGGTGTCGGTAGGGGGCGGAATTGCCGCCTTCGCAGCCTTCTTCCCCGCCTCTTTGGCCTTCCGTCCAACCACCGTGGTCCAGGCTTCCCCACCAGGGGGAGCTGTGGTCTGGGTGGTGGGCTGGGCCTTGGAGGGAGGGTTTGGCTGTGGAGGGGGATTGGCCGCTGCTACAGCAGCCGTCACCTCCTTCTTCTTCTTTTTCTTCTTCTTCTTTTTCTTCCCGCCCGATGCCACCACCGGTGTAGGGTGGGGAAGAAGAGGGGGGGGAACAAGGGGAGGAGGGGGGGGGAGGTGGGGGCATTAGTCCCTTTACAGGGGCTCCTGCTCGCGGCGCAGTGGGGCGTGGCCGGGCGGTCCCGAAGACCGCCTCGCAGAGCTCCGCCTGCACTTTTAGTATTGGGGCCAGCTTGGAGTCCAAGAGGGCGCCAAGCTGTCCCAGCAGGCCCGTACCGTCCGGGCCAGCCTCCGTCGCCATGAAGGAGGGAGGGGGACCAGGAACGGCACGCCCACCAGGTGGAGGAGGGGGTGGGAGGAAATCCCTTAGCCCTGTCCCACCTGAGGAGGGGGGTCTCACCCGAGGAGGAGGGGGTGCTGACGATGAAGAGGGGAGTGACGGCAGCAATTGCGGCGCTACTGTCATCCTCTTCATCGCCATCATCTCCTCCTTGATGGCACGGTTGGTGGCCATGACCTCCTCCACCTGCCTCCGCAGATACTCGTTCTGCTCTTGCAGCTCCCGCAAACGAGCATCCGCGGAGGAGGCGGGGTGGCCGGCCATCAATGGGGTGTTGTCGGAGGGCGTAGCCTCCAAGTCCCCCCTCCTCACTATCTCCAGGAGGGCAGCCTCGGCGTAGCGCGCGGAGATTTTGAGGTCTCGCACACTAGTGCCTTTGAGGTTGCCGCTCCTGAGGGCAGTTGCCTCCACCAGGCGAACTTTCTCCAGGAATTCCTGGAGAATGCTGCCTGTGGGGAGGTCCCTCAAACCTCTCGCCACCTCCTCCACCTGAGGGGCAGAGTCCCTCTTCTTGGGGGGAGACTTGGGTGAGGGCCCCGCCCTCTTCGCTTGTCTCCCCTTGGGGACTTTGGGGGCCTTTTCTGTCTCCCCATCGTCACCCCTCTCCTTCCTTTTCCTTCTGTCCGACGACACGGACTCGAGGTCCGATGTCGCCGCAGAAGGAGTCCACCCCATGTCGGTGGTGGCGGCGGAGGTGGGGTCGTCTGACTCCGAGGAGTCACGCGACCGGCTCATCACTCCGCCCCTCGCTGCGTCTATGGCAGCTGCCCTCGACGACTGACGGGTAGGTCTAGTCGTCGGGCGCCTCGCCATAGACGTCTCCTGGGGCGGGGCAGCAACAAGTGCCGCTCCCACTCCCGCCTCGCTAACTGCCGCTTCCGGGCACGGTAGCCCCTCCTCCTCAGTGTTTGTCCGAGGCAATTGTCTTTCGTCCATAATAAATTTCATTTACGGCCCTGGTTACTGCGCCCACCAGAACGGTAGGCGCCTCACTCGTTGGCCTATGTCATTCTGGTGCGGGAGCAGTAGGTCGACCGGGGCAGCGCCGCATGCCCCAGCAAGCCTGTTTACAACCCGGGGGCGGCCGGTACCGGGAGGTCGTCGAACGCTTGAGACGGATGCACCCATCCGCCCATCCGCGGCGTACACCGCGGATGCCCTCTGGCCACGTTGCGTATAGCACAGGGTTAGGGACTTTTTTATAGAGGTTTATCCTCCTCGCGGGCCGGCCGATTAAGGCAAGCCCCCCGTTCCGGTAAAACATGACCACCGGTTTACGGTATGCGGCCCCGGAGAGTGATCAATTCGATCACCTAGCTCCAGGGCACGTGCCCCCCCCAAACCTGCCTACTCCGTCCGCACTCTGCTCGGGCCAAGGCCTAAGCAGAGTCCCGGGGTGCCCCACGAGGAGGTGGAGTAGGAGGATTTTGGTGCGCATGGGCCTGCCAACTTCACCGAAGTTCCCCGTCCTGGGCCTCTCTCCCGGACACTCACCGAAGGTAAGTATCAAGGTAAGTACCCATTCTGAGAGGACCATCAGTTCCATCAGAGTTTCCGCAGCAGTGGAGGGGGAATTCCAAGAGGTATGGAGGCCTCGAGGTCATTCCCTCCACCGCTTTGGAACCCATGCACACCTTAGCACCCCAACCTAACCTAACCTAACCTAACCTAACCTAACCTAACCTAACCTAACCTAACCTAACCTAACCTAACCTAACCTAACCTAACCTAACCTAACCTAACCTAACCTAACCTAACCTAACCTAACCTAACCTAACCTAACCTAACCTAACCTAACCTAACCTAACCTAACCTAACCTAACCTAACCTAACCTAACCTAACCTAACCTAACCTAACCTAGTAGTAGTAGTAGTAGTAGTAGTCATCGATTAGCCGGGGAAGGATGGATCGGCCATCCCTCGCTTCCTTAGGGCACACCGGTTCGGGTAGACCAGTTTCACGATTGGCGCTGCCGGCTCTCGGCCCTCTATTGGGTTGCAATTATCCATTCGTTTTTCAGTCGTTCATCTGTTTTATATGGCCCGGGCCGCTTTCAGAGTCTTCGACCTACTAGACGGGATGGTCATCATTGATGAGCGGGCCATTCTACCTAATTTTTGAGTTTTTGAGCTGTTTTACGGCTCGGAGCGAACGTTGGACCCTCTCACCTTCAGACCTGCAGGGTGTCTCGCCTGCACCTTTTGACTCCCCCCGACTTCACCATATTTCCATGTTGAGTATGTCAAGTATTGAATCCCGTCCCTACTCTGTTTCCTGCTAGTCTGGAAACTTACCCTCTCCCATCCCTGGGCTATTCCCTTGCCTAATCTGTGAGTCTATTTTTTGGATGAGTCAAAAATGCAAGGGAACCGTGATGCCTGGCATATGTGCGTTTGGGAGGAAGTTACTTCAACTTCGGGTCCGATCCGACTTCATCGAAATCTTGATTTGGGTCAAGATATCAATTCCATTCGGTCTTCACCTGCCGAGCCTATTTCGCGTGGGGGTTAGGGGGAAGGATTCATCAACTTTGCCGAAATCTGTCTCCTGGGAGGTTAGATATCAGTTTCATCGAGATCTTCCCCCTGGGTGGGCTTGACATACTCTAGGAGAATATGGCTGATTTTTGGATGTGACCATCATCCTCAGGTATTGTCAGTGTTCAGCTTGTCGCTCCGTCCACTAGACCGTCCCCTTAAAGGTTTGTTTTTTCCATTGTGGTTTGCACGGCATAAGTGTATGCGATTTTGTTTATAGAGATGCTGGTTATGTTTGGGCAAAACCAAAGTGCTGTCTCTTTTTCCTGAGTCTCTTCGATTGCCCTTTAGAGAAGGCTTTTCCTAGTCTTCAGTGTCCTCTTCCGGGTGGTCATCTTACGGTCATGGTGAGTCAATCGTTGTGCTAGGGAGTATGCCTAGTTGATTGCCCACTCATGAACTAAGTTCGCAGCCGTTCGGAGACTGTTGTTTGTTCTTTTAATTTGTCTTATTGACTTCTATGTTTGATTTTTCTTATTCTGTTTCGTATTTTTGGTTTGGTTTTTCCAATAATGGAGGTTCCATTGTTCCGTTATTTATAGAGGTTTGATTATCTTTTGTAATCAAATCTTGTCTCTTTTTCTTATTCTTTTCGGTTGCCCTTTAGAGAAGGCATTTCTTTGTCTTCAGAATCCTCTTCCGGGTGGTCAGCTTACGGTCATGGTGAGTCAATCGTTGTTCTAGGCAATTTGCCTAGTTGATTACCCACTCATGAACTAAGTTCGCAGCCGTTCGGAGACTGTTGCTTATTCTTTTGGGTTTATCTTGTTTCCTCTTTCTTTGTGTTTCGTATTTGAGTTTGGTTGCGGATATTCCGTGTGTTTGGTTTTTCCAATAATGGAAGTTCCATTGTTCCGTTATTTTAGAGGTTTGATTATCTTTTGTAATCAAATCTTGTCTCTTTTTCTTATTCTTTTCGATTGCCCTTTGGAGAAGGCGTTTCCTGGTCTTCAGAATCCTCTTCCGGGTGGTCAGCTTACGGTCATGGTGAGTCAATCGTTGTTCTAGGCAGTTTGCCTAGTTGATTGCCCACTCATGAACTAAGTTCGCAGCCGTTCGGAGACTGTTGCTTATTCTTTTGGGTTTAACCTAACCTAACCTAACCTAACCTAACCTAACCTAACCTAACCTAACCTAACCTAACCTAACCTAACCTAACCTAACCTAACCTAACCTAACCTAACCTAACCTAACCTAACCTAACCTAACCTAACCTAACCTAACCTAACCTAGTAGTAGTAGTAGTAGTAGTCATCGATTAGCCGGGGAAGGATGGATCGGCCATCCCTCGCTTCCTTAGGGCACACCGGATCGTTATCACCAGTTTCACAAGCGGCGCTACCGGCTCTCGGCCCTCTATTGGGTTGCAATTATCCATTCGTTTTTCAGTCGTTCATCTGTTTTATATGGCCCGGGCCGCTTTCAGAGTCTTCGACCTACTAGACGGGATGGTCATCATTGATGAGCGGGCCATTCTACCTAATTTTTGAGTTTTTGAGCTGTTTTACGGCTCGGAGCGAACGTTGGACCCTCTCACCTTCAGACCTGCAGGGTGTCTCGCCTGCACCTTTTGACTCCCCCCGACTTCACCATATTTCCATGTTGAGTATGTCAAGTATTGAATCCCGTCCCTACTCTGTTTCCTGCTAGTCTGGAAACTTACCCTCTCCCATCCCTGGGCTATTCCCTTGCCTATTCTGTGAGTCTTTTTTTTTTTTTTTTTTTTTTTTTGGATGAGTCAAAAATGCAAGGGAACCGTGATGCCTGGCATATGTGCGTTTGGGAGGAAGTTACTTCAACTTCGGGTCCGATCCGACTTCATCGAAATCTTGATTTGGGTCAAGATATCAATTCCATTCGGTCTTCACCTGCCGAGCCTATTTCGCGTGGGGGTTAGGGGGAAGGATTCATCAACTTTGCCGAAATCTGTCTCCTGGGAGGTTAGATATCAGTTTCATCGAGATCTTCCCCCTGGGTGGGCTTGACATACTCTAGGAGAATATGGCTGATTTTTGGATGTGACCATCATCCTCAGGTATTGTCAGTGTTCAGCTTGTCGCTCCGTCCACTAGACCGTCCCCTTAAAGGTTTGTTTTTTCCATTGTGGTTTGCACGGCATAAGTGTATGCGCTTTTGTTTATAGAGATGCTGGTTATGTTTGGACAAAACCAAAGTGCTGTCTCTTTTTCCTGAGTCTCTTCGATTGCCCTTTAGAGAAGGCTTTTCCTAGTCTTCAGTGTCCTCTTCCGGGTGGTCAGCTTACGGTCATGGTGAGTCAATCGTTGTGCTAGGGAGTTTGCCTAGCTGATTGCCCACTCATGAACTAAGTTCGCAGCCGTTCGGAGACTGTTGTTTGTTCTTTTGATTTGTCTTATTGACTTCTATGTTTGATTTTTTTCTTTTTCTGTTTCGTATTTTTGGTTGCGGATATTCCGTGTGTTTGGTTTTTCCAATAATGGAAGTTCCATTGTTCCTTTATTTTAGAGGTTTGATTATCCTTTGTAACCAAATCTTGTCTCTTTTTCTTATTCTTTTCGGTTGCCCTTTAGAGAAGGCGTTTCTATGTCTTCAGAATCCTCTTCCGGGTGGTCAGCTTACGGTCATGGTGAGTCAATCGTTGTGCTAGGCAGTCTGCCTAGCTGATTGCCCACTCATGAACTAAGTTCTCAGCCGTTCGGAGACTGTTGTTTGTTCTTTTGATTTTGTCGTATTTCTCTTTCTTTTGTGTTTCGTATCCGTGTTTGGTTGCGGATGTTCCGTGTGTTTGGTTTTTCCAATGATGGAAGTTCCATTGTTCCGTTATTTAGAGGTTTGATTATCTTTTGTAATCAAATCTTGTCTCTGTTTCTCACTCTTTTCGATTGCCCTTTGGAGAAGGCATTTCTTTGTCTTCAGAATCCTCTTCCGTGTGGTCAGCTTACGGTCATGGTGAGTCAATCGTTATACTAGATTATTTGTCTAGTTGATTTTCTCCTCCATGAGCTAAGTTCGCAGCCGTTCGGAAACTGTTGTTTGTTATTCTGATTCTGTCTTATTGGTTTCTTTGTTTGTTTGTTTTCCTTAGCATTTGTGTTTCGTGTCCGTGTTTTGTTTGCGGATTTTCCGTATGTTTGATTTTTCCAATATTGGAAGTTTCATTGTTCCGTTATTTCCAGAGGTTTGATTATCTTTTGTAATCAAATCTTGTCTCTCTTTCTCATTCTTTTCGATTGCCCTTTAGAGAAGGCGTTTCTTTGTCTTTAGTTTCCTCTTCCGGGTGGTCAGCTTACGGTCATGATGTGTCAATCGTTATGCTAGGCAGTTTGCCTAGCTGTGTGCCCACTCATGAACTAAGTTCGCAGCCGTTCGGAGACTGTTGTTTGTTTTCCTTTTGGTTTTGTCTTATTGACTCTTATGTTTGTTTATTCTTTCTTTTTGTTTTTCGTATTTTGGTTGCGGATTTTCCATGTGTTTGGTTTTCCCAATGATGGAAGGTTCCTTGTTTTGTTATTTAAGAGGTTTGATTAACTTTTGTAATCAAATCTTGTGTCTTTTTCTTATTCTGTTCGATTGCCCTTTGGAGAAGGCGTTTCTCTGTCTTTGGTTTCCAGTTTCATTTCTTTTTGATTTTGTCTTATTGATTCCTATATATGTTTATTCTTTTTTTGTGTTTCGTATTTTGGTTGCGGATTTTCGATGTGTTTGGTTTTCCCAATGATGGAAGGTTCCTTGTTCTGTTATTTTTAGAGGTTTGATTATCTTTTGTAATCAAATCTTGTCTCTTTTTCTTATTCTTTTCGGTTGCCCTTTAGAGAAGGCGTTTCTTTGTCTTCTGTTTCCAGTTTGTTTTCTTTTTGATTTTGTCTTATTGACTCCTATATATGTTTATTCTTTTTTTGTGTTTCGTATTTTGGTTGCGGATTTTCCATGTTTTTGGTTTTCCGAATGATGGAAGGTTCCTTGTTCTGTTATTTAAGAGGTTTGATTAACTTTTGTAATCAAATCTTGTCTCTTTTTCTTATTCTTTTCGGTTGCCCTTTAGAGAAGGCGTTTCTCTGTCTTTGGTTTCCAGTTTAAATTTTTTTTTTTTTTTTTTTTTTTTTTTTTTTGTCTTATTGACTCCTATGTATGTTTATTCTTTCTTTTTGTGTTTCGGATTTTTGGTTGTGGATTTTCCGTATGTTCGATTTTTCCAACAATGGAAGGTTCCTTGTTCTGTTATTTTGAGGTTTGATCATCTTTTGTAATCAAATCTTGTCTCTCTTTCTTATTCTTTTCGATTGCCTTTTAGAGAAGGCGTTTCTTTTGTCTTCAGTTTCCAGTTTGTTATCTTTTTGATTCTGTCTTATCGACTTCTATGTTTGTTTATTCTTTCTTTTTGTGTTTCGTATTTTTAGCTTTGGATTTTCCGTGTGTTTTGTTTTTCCAATGATGGAAGTTTCCTTTTTCCGTTATTTTGAGGTTTGATTATCTTTTGTAACGAAATCTTGTCTCTCTTTCTTATTCTTTTCGGTTGCCTTTTAGAGAAGGCGTTTCTTGTCTTATTGGCTGATTGTTTGTCTTTTGTGTTTCTTATCCGTGTTTGGTTGCGGATTTTCCATGTGTTTGTTTTTTCCATACTGGAAGTTCCATTGTTCCGTTTTTTAGAGGTTTGATTATCTTTTGTAATCAAATCTTGTCTCTCTTTCTTATTTTTCGATTGCCCTTTGGTGAGGGCATTTCTTCGTCTTTAGTTTCCAGTTTGTTTTCCTTTTGGTTTTGTCTTATTGACTCTTATGTTTGTTTATTCTTTCTTAACCCCCGGCTAGGCTCCAGTCAGCTGGGAGTAGTGGTTCTTCCACGTTAAACATGTGCGTGTTGCTACGCACAGAGGTCAGGTACTAACATATCTCCCAGCCCCGGTCGGGAGGCTACTACTCCTCCCTTGGTTAGTCTCCGGGTGTATCCACCATGCACCGGCCGCATCCACATTCATACACACATTCACACACACATTCACCCAATACCCAGGGGTACTCCCCGAGTACACCCCTTGCTCCGTTAGCACACGCCGAAGCGTGTCCCAGGGACCACCACGAGGAGGTGGAGCAAGAGGATTTAGGATATGGACCACTACCACTGTAGTCATACCCTCCAATGGATCCGAGTCACCATTGGAGAGCCCCATACCCCTGAGTCCCCTAACCTAACCTAACCTAACCTAACCTAACCTAACCTAACCTAACCTAACCTAACCTAACCTAACCTAACCTAACCTAACCTAACCTAACCTAACCTAACCTAACCTAACCTAACCTAACCTAACCTAACCTAACCTAACCTAACCTAACCTAACCTAACCTAACCTAACCTAACCTAACCTAACCTTGAATCATATTTAATCTTTATTCTAATAACCTTATTTTAATTATTGTACAAACTAATTTATACCATTAACTTAATCCTAAACCTATCACCTATTGTACTTATATTAATTCGCTCTTATTTAATTCTAAGTATTTAATTTATAACGTAGATAAAGAAACTTACACCTAATTTCTATTTTGTATCGGTATATAAGATTAAACCTAAATATAACTTTCAATATATTAGCTCTCTCTCCCTTTTTTTTTGGTTAAATTCTATAAATGCTTATTATACACGCCGATAATTAACCTATATTCGTTTTATTTATTAGAAATTCATAAATTTTTAAGATTTTGCTAAATATGGAACCTCAGTTGTCGGTAACCGTCGGTAATTGGTTCCATACTTATCATAAAATAAATTTATTTAAACAAAACTCTTTACTACTAATTCTATCAGCTCCTAATAGTCGGAGCAACCTTGTACTCGTTTATTTATTGAGAACTCGTAATTTTTGAAAATTTTTGCTAAATGTGGAACCCTGTATGTCGGTAACCGTCGATACCAGGTTCCACGTTTAGCAATAATTAATTTTTTTTTATTTATTTTTCTCTCAGAGTTGATATTTCTTTTAATTAGGACTTATCCAAAGCACTATTCCATTATCTTGTCGAAATTCCAAAATTTTTTCTTCTTTTGCTAAATGTGGAACTGTCAAGGTGGTAACTAGTTCCACACTTATCAAAACGAAAATTAATTTGTTTAAATCATTAAATCAGTGTGTTCTCGTTGTATATTAAGCTAAAACAATTCTATAGATCGCAATATTTTTCAGAATTTCGGATTTTATATATTTTTTTGCTAAAAGTGGAACCCCCACGGTGGTAAGAGGTTCAACCTTTAGCAATAATTTAATTTATTTAATTCCCTTCTTTTTTCGTAAGTATATTTCGGTTGCAAATCAAAAAAGTATTTTATTTTGTAATTTTCAGTTCTTTAGTAAAGAAAAAATTCTAGAAACGATAATTTAGTAATCTACTTTGGTTCAAAATTCAGATTTCAATTGTGTTCTCGAAAATCTCTTATTTTTGGTTATTTCCCGTACAGCCCCTATTATCTGGTTTATGGCCAAGGGGGTGTATGAGAAATTCCCAACAAAAACGGTTAATTCAACCCTTAATAAATGAAAACAAAAGATGGTCGGTAATTCCTATGTTTAAGCATAGAATGAGAGGGAAAGAGAAAACCGATACTGAAGTATAACCCTCTCTTTTCCTCTCATATGCTCGTATACCCTTAAGGCTGCACAGTTATCTTTTTCTTTTTCTAATTTTCAATTCTCTCACTTTATGGGTTTCACTATTGGATACTTGTTTTGACCAATTAGAATCTCTAGAATTTGTTACCTCTAATTTACATGAGAGAGTCACGCCTTAACTCCTCCCATTTTTATATAAACAAAATCCATTAACAAATGAAAAATTTTCGGTTATTTAATCAATTGAATGCTAATTTATGATTGGGCAAACTCTAATTCGAGTAATTTTCGGCCATATTTCTTTTCTGGCCGACAATATGGCGATCGGAAATTAATAACTAATTTTAATTTTTATAAAAATTGTTATATCTCCTAAACGGAGCTTCGGATCGAATTTCTGTTAAAATTTTGCCCCCCTTTATAAAACCCCCTTCATTTAATGGGCACAATCATAATCACCAATAAAATTTTGAAAATTCCAATTTTTAAATAAACATTGTTTAAATAATTAATCGTAGTTTTTTCAAAACCTACGTGTGGGGTATCAAAGAACTCGGCTTTTTCTCTACTTTAATAATATCTAGACAAAACTACCCCTCAATTATATAAATAATCAATTTATTACTGAAAAACTGTAAAAATCCTAGAAAAAAAATTACTTTAAGGTCTGTCTATTTTTCGGTTAAGTTATTTAGTATATATTTTATCTAAAACCACTAAGGAGTAACAGTAGAGTATAGTAGAATAAAAGAATACTTCGGGGGGGTACGGGGAGACCCCCGTTTTTGACTTTTTTTTCCCCCTTCCTGCCTGTTATACAATATACAATAACAATCTAATTAGCTATATATTCCTTTTCACTCGTTATCAGTTAGTTTGTCAATATATGTTTGTTTGTAATTATACTATTTGCATATATTTCTGAGATTTTCATCTTGTAGCGTAAAGAGAAATTTTTATCTTTTTATTATAAATTTTAATCAGTATTCGTTACTCAAAATCAGAATCCTCAGGTCTTGTTCTTTTTACTAGTAAACGTCCTGTCTGGAGTAATCTATAATTAATCTATTATTATAGGTGAAATAAAACTAAAACTAGGTACTTTTACCTTGAAAAGTTTTGGTTTCGATTTCTTAATTATTTATTTACTTATTTATTTATAGGAGCTCCCTGAATTATTTAATCTTTCAAGTAATTGACCGTATTTTTATTATTTTCTTATTTGGCGATCTATTAGCTATTTCTTAATTTTGAGTAATGATTAATATAATTGTTCTATTCTTTTCTCTCTTTAAATCAATCAGTATATTTTCTAAGTGATTCTTTTCATTCGTGAATATAGCTACCTGGACTACTCTATTCTTTTAACTTTAGTTGACTTTACATGAGTTAGTAAGTAGTGTATAGAAAATCGATTAGTAAAAAGAACAAGACTAGAAGTCATCTATTGCGATATTGTTCAAATATATAATTGTAATGTATCTTTGTCGTACCTTAATTACTCTCTTTCTTTCCTTCTACTTTCTTTCTATTCTTGTTTATTATCCCTTTTAATTGGTAATCTTTGTCTTCTTAGCCACCTTTTCACTTTTAACTAACTTTTTCGCGAAATATAGCTGTAAGCAGTTCACTATAAAATTAGTATTGACTAAACTCGGAAGAAACTTGACACGTGTGTTCGATACGAAATTTCAAAACGAAGTGCCGAGTCTTCCACCTTGTAACCTTGTGCTCGCGTCGGGCGTTCCCCCCTTCTACCTCGGTTTTCTTTTTTCTGGTTAACTAAGGCTATCGTGTATCTTTTGACTTGCGTCTCTTCTTTTTGTTGACCCACCCGAATCGTTTTGAAAGTGTCCCCTGCTCGTTATTATTTTGTGACTTTTTGTAATTAAGAGCCGATAAACCGCTCGGTTCTTTTCCTAATTTTAACCTTGCTGCCACGTGCCTGCTAGTCCTTGTATTCTTGCTTATTTCGCCTCTGCTTTTTGCACTATGTCCGTTCCGTTTTGTAATCGTTATATCACGCTATTTCTTTCTCTGTATTTACGTGACTTGTTATAAAAGTCTGTAAGAATTATATCAAATTTACTGTGATTTTATAGTTTTGAAGCTGCATACATAAGCATAGAGAAAGGGCCGGCATCACGTTTACATATGACAGAAGGTTTATAATAGTCTAATATATAATAATAGTATATTGAATGTAGTATATTGAATGTGAAAATAATTTATTGCTTCTATTTTATTTTAATCTATTTAATTTTAGCTACTTTTGTCTTTCTCTCATTTTTTCTTACGTGCCTGCTCTTTTCGTTTTAACCAGTTAATACAGCTTTCTAATTGATTGGTTTTTCATTTACTATATTCTATCGTTCTAAACTAAAAAATATACCAAAAAATTTGGTAAATAGTTAAGTAAATAATAAATTGGAACGTGGCTTCGTTTAAATGCAAGCAGAACCACCACAGCAACTAGGGCTAGAATTATTTCATATCTAGAGTTCGTTTTATGCCTGAGATAACTTCTATTTTAGTAGTTAAATAAATAATATAATATACCAGTGCAGTTGTCTATATCGCAGCATTATTTTTCCTTTTATAATATTTATAATATTTACTATAGTAAACTAAACAATTACGTTCCCTTATAGCTTTTGTTGTTAGTTGTTACTGGCATTTCTTACTCTATTAATTTAATTTATATTTATATTTGATATTTGATATAGTTAGTTAATAGCTTAACTGGTCACAACGAAAGAACATCGCGTTAACAAATACGCAAGATTATGCGAGGTCGACCTAATTTTCTTTTGTTTTAATTTGATCTAGAATAAATAATTTTATTTAAGATCAGATATTTCTTTTCCTTTCGCCTTCCCTGTATTGCGCGCCGGTTGGGTATATTATACTTCGTGTACTTCTAGTATTTTCGTTTGCTGTTGTTATTTCTATCTCTTTTCTATTCACCTTTCGTTACAACTGTCTGTCTTACTTTAGTAAATGCTTTCAATCTGATTTGGATTTTATTTGGCTATTATATCGTTTAAAAGAGCCAATTTCTAAAAATTCCAAGAGATAAAATATCTTTATTTTTTAAACCTAATCTTATTCCTACCAAAATTAAATTTTATCTTTTATCTCTTTTTCCACGTGTAGTATCTAATTTATCTGTCTCACTCTACGGAACTCTAATATTCAATTTTGAGGCAGAAGAATTAGTTTTTAGTGAAATTTTCACTGAAGCATTTATTCTTATTTTTCCATAATCTATCTTTTGCATTAATTATTTATTCCCCTTTTTTTTGTGAAAAAATTTTAACGCTAATAAAGATATTTAATGTGTCTAAATATATTCAAAGTGATCGTCGCGTCTATAGAGCCTTTTGACAAGGTTTATTTCTCATTATAATGTCTAATACTGTTAAAATTAACGTAAATTCGTTTCTGTCTCGGGCGCCTGTTTGATGGCAACCCGCGCTACTTTTTCTCGCTAGTACTGCCCTATCGTATTTACATTTGAAGTTTTCAATTTTGAGGCAAAAGGAATGTTTTTTAGTGAAGTTTTCACTAGAACATTTATCCTTATTTTTCATATTCTTTCTTTTGCACTAATTATTTATTCCTGTATTTGGTGACGAAATTTTTTCGCGTTAATATAGATATTTATTGTGTCTGTATGTATTCAAAGTGATCGTCACGTCTATAACGCCTTTTGACAAGGTTTATTTCTCCTTATATTATCTAATAGTGTTAAAATTAACGTAAATTCTTTTCTGTCTCGGGCGCCTGTTTGATGGTGACCCGCGATACTTTTTCTCGTTAGTACCGCCTTGTCGTATCTACATCTAGAATTCGCATTTACTACTGATTTCGGTAAAATTATGATTAAATATTTAAGTTGAATTTGCTTGGCTTTTGCTTTTACATTTTGTATGTATATATATATATATATATATATATATATATATATATATATATATATATATATAATTTTACATCTCTATTCTTCCCTATCCAAATTTCTCTCTGAATTTGATTGCATTTCTTTCTTTTTCCATTATTTTCTTAATTATTCTGTACATTTCGTCTACGATATATTATGAGATCTAAAGTCTATTGTCTTTTCTATATTGGTAACTAAAACACTGAATTAATAAAATGAGCCTAAATTAATAGGAGTACGCCTTTATTTTCGGCACCTCAGGGTCTGCTATCAACATTACTTTTTTTATCGTGTCATTCTCTATTCTATTAATATTTTCAATCATTTATCTAAGCATTTATAGAATTTATCTATTTATTAGTTTAAGATAATAGATAAATTTTCTTTTCTTTATACTAATTGGAAGCAAGTTGTTTTTACCCTTTAAAGTTTTAGCCTTTAATCGCAACTTTCTTATTCTTATCCATTAAAACTAGATGTTGACGTAATTTGAGAAGAGAGAGAGCTTTACAATAATATGTTCTCAACATGAATTTGTAATACGTAATTTTAGCATGTAAAAACAATATATATTTTCTTATCTACTAGGTATCTATAATTATAACCTTAACATTCTAGTTTTGTGTACATACGCATAAATCCTCGTAAATGAGTGGATGAATAATATACTTATTACTTTACTTGATATTCTGATTTCGATTTGGTTCTTTTCCTTCCTTCATTGCTCCTGTTTCTGTTCGGGATTTGGAGTAGACGTACTAGCACCCTATCAGGAGGGCGGCCCGGAGGGCAAGTAATGATGCTGTTCGCCTAGTTGCGAGGTGAGGGGGGTTGAAGAATGAGGGCAAATGATGATTGATGGAAGTGACCCTGTTTCCAGTACAAAGTTCCCTGGTCCCGCTTTTCAGCTTCTTCATTCTCAGGTAACCATTGTACTTGACTTGTTCTCTTCCTCCTCATCGTCGGTCACTCTCCCCTCCTACTTGTCAGCAATACTTAGCGCTCTCCTCGTCATTTTACTCCTCCGAACTGAAACAGGGCAGGAAGGGACAGATTACCAGATATAATATTATCGATTAATCATTACTTATTTTTAACATAACTTTCAGAATACTTAGCTTTTCTTTCCTGTTATTTATCGTGAATTAAATATCGTTTATTTTTCTATCTCATTAGTGTTACCATCCCAGAGCTAGAGTAGAGTGGGTTTCAATCTCTTGTTCTACATCTATGCCTGTGGCTGAGTCCTCTCCGTTTTTCTCCCTTCTTCTTTCTTCTTCCTCCTTTTGTTGGATGATTTTTTTGCAGAAATTTTGTACCGCTTTCCATGTTTTCTCCTCTTCTATCATCCATTTTATCAGTATTCTCATTTCCTCCGTTTCCTCACGTTTACCTATTATAGCAAACATATTTTTCCTTTCTTCCTTCCATCTATCGCATATCATGACCGTGTGGTGAGGCGTGTCTGGTATGCCCGGGTGGAACCAACAGTCATCCTTCTTTGTTTTACCTATCCTATGTCTAAAAGAGTTAAATACTCCGTGGCCTGTAAAGACCTGTGCCAGATAGAAATCTATGGTTCCATGGTTCCTTTTATTCCATGTCTCGATATCAGGGAGGATTTGGTGGGTCCATCTACCCACCAACGCTCTATCCCACTTCTCCTGCCATTGGCGTAACGTGATTTGCTTAGCTCTTTTTTTGAGCCATTTTTTAATAGCCATTCTTCTCATTTCGACTCCCATACCGTTTTCGTTTGAATCCTGCAAAAAATCAAATCCACTTAGATCAGGGAGAGCCTCCTCACCTCTTATTTCCCTTGTTGTATCTGCCCATGGGTCTTCTTCTCTGTAGTCTCCTTCCGCAATTCTTCGACTGGCCATTCTCCTGGTTGTATCTCTACCTTCATTATGTCTAATGTCGAGGGCTTGATTCTCCCACCTGAAGATTCTGTGTCTCTCTTTTGTTTTAAGATCCCAGGGTGGGTATCCTGTTAGAACGCACAGGGTATCCACCGAGACGCTTCTATAAGCCGATATCACTCTGGCTAGCCCAATTCTTTGTGTGTTTCTTAATAGTTTTTCATTTGCTTGAATTTGCCTAGCCTCTGACCATATGGGGGCCCCATATAGTACTATTGATTCCATTACCAGGTAATAAAGATTTCTAATCTTTTGATGCGTATTCATCGAGTTTTTCATTAGAGCGCTTAGGGCTGACATTACTCTAATGGCTTTATTAGTTGAAGCAATAATTTGTTCTTTAAAAAGTCTGCTATCGTCAAATATTACCCCTAGATACTTGATAGATTTTGTCGGCTTGACATCTATATTTCCAATTCTGAAACAAAAATCTATGGGAAGTTCTTTTTTGCTCACCATCATTATTTCTGTTTTTTGTTCAGCCAGAGTTAATCCGGCCGTGGACAGCCAACCCTGTGCATCTGACACCAGGTTTTCCATAATCGTTTTCAATCTCGGTAACGATCTGTTTTGGCCCATAATAATCACATCGTCTGCAAACGCTCTTCTTGTGCATAGTGGGGGAAGCGGTCTTCTCAGTAATCCGTCATACACCAAATTCCAATAGAACGGTCCGAGAACTGAGCCTTGAGGGACACCCATACTCATTTTCATCTGTATTTCTCCTTCTTCTGTGCTGTAAGTAACTAATCTATTATTAAAGTAATTATTTGTTATTTTTATTAAGTATTCTGGAAAAAATCTAACCTAACCTAACCTAACCTAACCTAACCTAACCTAACCTAACCTAACCTAACCTAACCTAACCTAGTAGTAGTAGTAGTAGTAGTAGTCATCGATTAGCCGGGGAAGGATGGATCGGCCATCCCTCGCTTCCTTAGGGCACACCGGATCGTTATCACCAGTTTCACAAGCGGCGCTACCGGCTCTCGGCCCTCTATTGGGTTGCAATTATCCATTCGTTTTTCAGTCGTTCATCTGTTTTATATGGCCCGGGCCGCTTTCAGAGTCTTCGACCTACTAGACGGGATGGTCATCATTGATGAGCGGGCCATTATACCTAATTTTTGAGTTTTTGAGCTGTTTTACGGCTCGGAGCGAACGTTGGACCCTCTCACCTTCAGACCTGCAGGGTGTCTCGCCTGCACCTTTTGACTCCCCCCGACTTCACCATATTTCCATGTTGAGTATGTCAAGTATTGAATCCCGTCCCTACTCTGTTTCCTGCTAGTCTGGAAACTTACCCTCTCCCATCCCTGGGCTATTCCCTTGCCTAATCTGTGAGTCTATTTTTTGGATGAGTCAAAAATGCAAGGGAACCGTGATGCCTGGCATATGTGCGTTTGGGAGGAAGTTACTTCAACTTCGGGTCCGATCCGACTTCATCGAAATCTTGATTTGGGTCAAGATATCAATTCCATTCGGTCTTCACCTGCCGAGCCTATTTCGCGTGGGGGTTAGGGGGAAGGATTCATCAACTTTGCCGAAATCTGTCTCCTGGGAGGTTAGATATCAGTTTCATCGAGATCTTCCCCCTGGGTGGGCTTGACATACTCTAGGAGAATATGGCTGATTTTTGAATGTGACCATCATCCTCAGGTATTGTCAGTGTTCAGCTTGTCGCTCCGTCCACTAGACCGTCCCCTTAAAGGTTTGTTTTTTCCATTGTGGTTTGCACGGCATAAGTGTATGCGATTTTGTTTATAGAGATGCTGGTTATGTTTGGGCAAAACCAAAGTGCTGTCTCTTTTTCCTGAGTCTCTTCGATTGCCCTTTAGAGAAGGCTTTTCCTAGTCTTCAGTGTCCTCTTCCGGGTGGTCAGCTTACGGTCATGGTGAGTCAATCGTTGTGCTAGGCAGTTTGCCTAGCTGATTGCCCACTCATGAACTAAGTTCGCAGCCGTTCGGAGACTGTTGTTTGTTCTTTTGATTTTGTCTTATTTCTCTTTCTTTTGTGTTTCGTATTTGAGTTTGGTTGCGGATATTCCGTGTGTTTGGTTTTTCCAATAATGGAAGTTCCATTGTTCCGTTATTTTTAGAGGTTTGATTATCTTTTGTAATCAAATCTTGTCTCTGTTTCTCATTCTTTTCGATTGCCCTTTGGAGAAGGCATTTCTTTGTCTTCAGAATCCTCTTCCGGGTGGTCAGCTTACGGTCATGGTGAGTCAATCGTTGTTCTAGGCAATTTGCCTAGTTGATTACCCACTCATGAACTAAGTTCGCAGCCGTTCGGAGACTGTTGCTTATTCTTTTGGGTTTATCTTGTTTCCTCTTTCTTTGTGTTTCGTATCCGTGTTTGGTTGCGGATGTTCCTTGTGTTTGGTTGCGGATGTTCCGTGTGTTTGGTTTTTCCAATGATGGAAGTTCCATTGTTCCGTTATTTAGAGGTTTGATTATCTTTTGTAATCAAATCTTGTCTCTTTTTCTTATTCTTTTCGGTTGCCCTTTAGAGAAGGCGTTTCTATGTCTTCAGAATCCTCTTCCGGGTGGTCAGCTTACGGTCATGGTGAGTCAATCGTTGTGCTAGGCAGTTTGCCTAGCTGATTTCCCACTCATGAACTAAGTTCTCAGCCGTTCGGAGACTGTTGTTTGTTCTTTTGATTTTGTCTTGTTTTCTCTTTCTTTTGTGTTTCGTATCCGTGTTTGGTTGCGGATATTCCGTGTGTTTGGTTTTTCCAATGATGGAATTTCCATTGTTCCGTTATTTTAGAGGTTTGATTATATTTTGTAATCAAATCTTGTCTCTTTTTCTTATTCTCTTCGATTGCCCTTTAGAGAAGGCGTTTCATTGTCTTCAGAATCCTCCTCCGGGTGGTCAGCTTACGGTCATGGTGAGTCAATCGTTGTGCTAGGCAGTTTGCCTAGCTGATTGCCCACTCATGAACTAAGTTCGCAGCCGTTCGGAGACTGTTGCTTATTCTTTTGGGTTTGTCTTATTGACTGTTTGTTTGTCTTTTGTATTTCATATCCGTGTTTTGGTTGCGGATTTTCCGTTTGTTCGGTTTTTCCGTACTGGAAGAACCATTGTTCCCTTATTTTAGAGGTTTGATTATCTTTTGTAATCAAATCTTGTCTCTCTTTCTTATTTTTTTCGATTGCCCTTTGGTGAGGGCATTTCTTCGTCTTTAGTTTCCAGTTTGTTTTCTTTTTGGTTTTGTCTTATTGACTCTTATGTTTGTTTATTCTTTCTTAACCCCCGGCTAGGCTCCAGTCAGCTGGGAGTAGTGGTTCTTCCACGTTAAACATGTGCGTGTTGCCACGCACAGATGTCAGGTATTAACATATCTCCCAGCCCCGGTCGGGAGGCTACTACTCCTCCCTTGGTTAGTCTCCGGGTGTATCCACCATGCACCGGCCGCATCCACATTCATGCACACATTCACACACACATTCACCCAATACCCAGGGGTACTCCCCGAGTACACCCCTTGCTCCGTTAGCACACGCCGAAGCGTGTCCCAGGGACCACCACGAGGAGGTGGAGCAAGAGGATTTAGGATATGGACCACTACCACTGTAGTCATACCCTCCAATGGATCCGAGTCACCATTGGAGAGCCCCATACCCCTGAGTCCCCTAACCTAACCTAACCTAACCTAACCTAACCTAACCTAACCTAACCTAACCTAACCTAACCTAACCTAACCTAACCTAACCTAACCTAACCTAACCTAACCTAACCTAACCTAACCTAACCTAACCTAACCTAACCTAACCTAACCTAACCTAACCTTTTTTTTTTTTTTTTTTTTTTTTTTTTTTTTTTTTTTTCTCGGATGTGGAGGAACCGGTAGAACCCGTGAGCCCCGACGGCGCCTCGGTTAGCCCGACTAGGACGCCGCCATAAGGGACTCCGGGGGTGCCGTAAACCTCCACACCCCAAGGATAGTCAACTAATTGACTAACCTTTTACCTCGCCTCAATGTGCCAATTATCAACAAATCCTGCCGTACCCGCTATCCGCATTACCAGCAGGAGAAATTTTAATTGGCAGAAAACATTTTTACATACTCAGCCGAAAATATTAATTATAATTTAATTGTACTTCAAAGGCATTTACTGTAAATTATTGTTATTTATTCTGTTAGTTTTATTTATTATTATTCTGTTAATTTTATTTATTATATATTTGTTAAGTTTATTTATTAATTAGTTTGTTATTAATCCGAAAACTCCAAAGGTCTTTTTCGAGTATTTGTAATATCTTCTACATCCATACTTTCTTCTATGTCAGATTCTTCTATCACTTCTCCTAAATTAACTAATTTTACTTTACTCAAATTAACTAGCTTTTTATTTGCTTCTTCCTTTGTTATATTATCGCTTTTTCTTTTTGCATTTTTGTAGTAATTCTGAAATTGATTTTTTAGTTTATGATACAGCTCCCTATACACTGGACAAGCCATAGAACTTATCAAGTGCATGACATTAGGACGATTTGCATGCTTACAATCTAGACAAGATGGAGTATTCTGACATTCAGCCAAAACATGTCCATCCAATCCGCATTTTCTGCATCTTATTATGCCATCCGGAATAGTAGGACAGTTAGTATTATAGTGTCCAACACTGTGACATCTAAAACACCTGCCTATTCTGGGAGCCGCATTTAAAGTCACCACAGTAAAGCCAATTTTCATTCTGAATTTCTTCATGACTGTATCCAACAACTTAATAGGAGTTTCTACAACTATTGTGTTATTGCCCGCACGAGTAAGTCTGAAGACCTTTATGCGGAATTCATCCTCATCACACTCCAAGTGTTTAGATAAAGTCTGAATAAATTCCTGTTGAGTCACAAAAGGATCAACTGCTTTCACTTCAACGTCAAAAGTTTTTTGAAGCTTTCTAACATTTTCAACTTCACCAGATATACCACTAATGGTTTGTTTGATCTCTTCAGTTTTAGCATGAACTTTTAATTCCAAAATTAGATCGCCGTTCTTGGCAAATCTAACTTTTTTGACTTGATCCAGCATCTCCATTGACTGGTTACAAATTTGTGCATACGTAGATTTATTATCTTTAGATCTAATCATAATTGCATCAGGTCTCGGCAAAGACCATCTGGGCCGAACTATTTTTTGTTCTTTAATTAATTCCGGTTTTTTAATTATTTCTTTGTTATTAATTCTTATATTTTCTGAAGTTTCTTTTAATCCTAGAATTCTATTTTCTTCTTTTTTATCTAAATTTAAATTGAGATTTTTTGTTTCTTTTTGCATGACCGAAAGTACTATTTTAGCCTGTTGTATAATTGCATGTTCATTTTCTGTATAGTTTTCTTTTTCTAGTTGGCCTATGGTTTTTGCCGTTTCCGAAAATGTATTAATTATATTTTTCAGACCCGTAATATGCGCCATCATATTTTTCCTTTTGTCTATTAGGTCTAATAATAGATTCATAATAGGATCTTCCTTATCTGTAATAACCTTATCTGGTGTTTGAATTGGAGCTGATTTCATTTTATTTTCTATTTGTATCGGTTTATCTATCTTACTTCTTTTAGCAGTCAAAGTAGCGTATGATCCTTTTTTAACTTCTTCTACATTATTTTTCTTTTTAATAACTTCTGTAGTTTTTATAGGTATTATATCTGTTTGTATTGCACAACTTTTAGTAATTTTCTTCGTCGGTGTGACATTTTTATCTATTGTTATTGTATCTATATTTGTTTTATTGTTATCTACTTTTATTTTAACGAGTTTCTTATTAATTTTCATTAATCCTTCAATTTCTTGCGGTAATTGCATCATCATCTCTTTATAAACTTTTTTGATACTCTTAACACCTGGAGCATAAGAAGCTATATCTGTACTAAGTTTTTTAATTTCCATTATTTTGTTATTAAATGCTGAGTTATATTTTACTAATTTCTTTTTATCATCTGTATTTATAGGATTGTTATCTACTTTATTTGTTATTTCTTTATTTGTTATAACTTTATCCATTGTTTCTTTAGGTTTTATATCAACTGTAGATTTAATTCTAGGTTTATTAATCATCGCCGATTTGATTCCAGGTTTGGTGCTTATTATACCTCTTAGTTTTTTAGGTATAATATCTTTATTTTTAATATTTTTTATTCCACAGGGAGTTGTGTACACCGAAGATACTTTAGATTTATTCTTACCTTTTCCAAAGAAGACCTTAAGTTTTTCCGTAGGTATCCCAGTATAGCCTGTAGATGTCGATGGAACTTCAGACCAGTCTATATCCATATCCTGCTGTTCAGGTGGAGGTACCATTGCAGAAGCCGAACTATTTCCATCCCAAAGGGTTATAGGAAATTCGTGAGTAGAAGTCTTTTTATCCTTTTCTATTTTTTCTTGTTTAATATTCTTAACTTTTTTCAGAATCTCTGCTTCTTTCAGAACTTCTTTCAAAATTTCTTCTTCTTTTCTTTTCTGTTTATCCAAAGTTTCTTCCTCTTGATCTTTTTCTTTTTGAATATTCATTTCTAATTGTTTTTGTTTTTTCAGGTATCCTAAAGACCAAGTTTTCACACGAGATTCAAGTTCATTGGCTGTTTTTTGTAAGTATTTCCTTTTATCATTAATAATTTTAGCTTCTTTATCACTAAGTTTTATGCCTGATAAATTTCTATCTCCGGCTTCTATTGCCATTTGTGTTAATTCCTTTAAAATATCTTTATATTTGTTATATTCTTTTTGCATGTACTGATCATATTCTTCTTTAGAAACAAATGTTTTATCTTCAGAACTTTTAACGATATCTATATTTTCAATTTTATCATTATTACTATCTTTATCATTTTGAATTGTATGTTTTTTATTTGCATGTTCTTTTTTATTTGCATGTTCTTTACTTTTAGGCATAAAACTTTTACTTTTAGACATTTTTTTCCCAATATCCAAATAAGCTTCTTCATCACTATTTAAAGAAATATCATTACTATCTTCACGATATTCTTCTTCAAATTTATCCAAATCATATTCTTGACTAAAATCAAATTTATCAGCCAAATCTCGTTCAAGCTTATCTTGGATCTCATCAAATTCTTTACTTGAGTCAGATGTATTACCCAATTTATGTTCAAGCATTCTATGAAGCTGTTCATAAAACGTCTGATTACTCATCTCCTCATCACAGTCCATCGGTGAACAAGAGTTGGCAGCCTCCCGAACACCCAGGACCTCCCTTGTAGCAATTGCATCCTGAACGGCCAAGGGATTTAACCGTTCAGGCTCACAGTCGTCGGATGACGGTACCGGGGTGGCCTGCGCGTCACCGCCCCCGCTACCGGTACTGGGGGATCCGAAGCCCCCTGCACCGTAAACTTTTTTATCATTGTTCAAACTCAGGGCGAAAAAGAGTATTATGTGGCTCTCCAGCCAATCGCCAACGTGCATCGGTCGTCATAAAGAGTCCATCCCTGGAGAGTGCTGCGTTCGTATTCCTGCTGCCACAGGGAGATCCGACAGCACTCCCACGCACCTGCCTACTCCGTCCGCTCTCTGTTACAGCCGAAGCCACAACAGAGACCCGGGGTGCCCCACGAGGAGGTGGAGTAGGAGGATTTTGGCATGCATGAGCCCACCAACTTCGCCGAAATTCATCGTCCGGGACCTCTTCCCCAACACACTCACCAAAAGGTAAGTATACTGGTAAGTATCCTTTCAGATGAACATCAGCTCCATCGGGGTTTCCTGGAATGGCCGAAGGACTCCCCAGAGGCAAACCTCTGGATCCTCCGTCGGCCAATCCAAGAACCCATGCACACCTTAGCACCCCTAACCTAACCTAACCTAACCTAACCTAACCTAACCTAACCTAACCTAACCTAACCTAACCTAACCTAACCTAACCTAACCTAACCTAACCTTTTTTTTTTTTTTTTTTTTTTTTTTTTTTTTTTTTTTTTTTTTTTTTTTTTTTTTTTTTTTAACGAGAGGAAATCCCAAACAGGGATAACCCCCCTCATCGCTGGAGATGAAGGAGGCCAATGTCGGACTCCCGACTAAAACCACTCGGCCGACCCCAAGACTTACTGAGGAGAGGCCAGGAACCGCGTAGCATACATCTGGCCCCCCCTCTTGCCTTCAAAGACACCCCGTGGGGGGAGAAGCCCCCCTTCAAACGACTCTAATTGTGGGAAACGTAACGTCGGCAGCTACGCTTCCCCCCTTCCCTGGGTCACCCGTTGGTGGGCGGAGTTCCAGACTCAGCACCCACCGATGACCCCCGGTGACCCCCTGATACGTCCCACCAGAGCGTGATCGCCTGCCACTCTCTCCAGCGGTCCGCATCAGGAGGTCTCCGCGCGCGGTAAGGCAGGTCCCTCGGAGGGGTGCATTTCGCACACCCCCGGGACCCGCCCCCATCCCGTGACCCTGAAAGTACCGGTACTCCCAAGGTCACGACCTCCTCCGGCGATACGGGCGACCCCGATCGTGGGAGGAGGTCAACCCCGTTGGGCTTTCTAGCCCACCTCCATCTCCCCCCCCTCAGGAGGAGGCGCAGCCGGCGGAACCGGTGCGGGCGTGGCCTGCGATGCCCCGCCTACCTTCCCGTTCCCCCCTTTCGGCCTGGTCACAGTCCGGAAGGAGGGACACGCCTTCGTGCCAGATCGGTGTCCGGCAGGAAGGCCCAAGTCCTCGCATAAGGGGCACTTCGGCGGGGACCTACAGTCCGCGGCCTTGTGACCCTCCGTCCCGCAGCGATAGCACCGGTTTTGCCGGCTCGCCTCCTCCCTATAGTCGCAGCGCGACATTGTGTGTCCACGGCGGAGGCATTTGAAGCACTGGAGCTCACGTTGCTCCAATACCTCTACCCCCGCCGAGGACCACCCCACCCTTATGCGGCCCACTCCAGCCACTTTCCTGGCGGCACTGAGGGGCATCCTCGCCCAACATGTGCCGGGTCCAATCCCGGTTGGGGGTCTGTTGACCACCCCCACCCTAATGCTCTCGGGGGTACAGTCTCCTGCGCCCGCGAGAGCAGCCCGGACCGACTCCGGGGTGGCGTCCGTGCCTAATCCCCGAAGCCGGATCTCAGCACACTTCGTGGGGGTGCTCACCACGACCCCCGTGCCCTCCAGCGCCGCCCTCATCCGACCCGCAAGGGTCACCGCCTTGGCCCTGCCGCCCTCACCGCGGACCCTCATCATGAGTGCCCCGGTTCGAGCGACCCCAATGGCCAGTCCATCGGTAATTCCGACGGACTCTAGCGACACCTCGCGGGTCACTTTGGCCATGGCGTCGGCCAGCGTCGCCTTGACCCCCACCGGCACGGTCAGCACAACCGCCGCCGTCCTGGGCTGTTTTGGCAGCCGCGGCACCGCCCTCTTCCCCCCTCCCTCCGCCTGTGCGGGTGCGGGTGCGGGGTCCTTCCCCTTTGGAGGGGCGGAGTCCCGAGTAGGAGGTTCAGGTCCCGGTGCAGGCCGCGCTGCTGTCGCTGTGACAGCCCGCTTTGCCTTTTTCCGGGAGGCCACCTCCGTCCACGGCTCCTCCCCTCCCTTCTTGGAGGTGGTGGCCGGGGTTGTCCCCTTAGCCACCCCCTCGGATCTCCCCGAGCTTCTCGATAGGGATCTCGAGGATCTCCTGGGGGTCGCCACCTCCCTCTTGCTCCCCGATTTCTTCCTGGGGGCTTTACTTCCCGCAGGCGGAGGGCCCATGAACCGCGATGCCGCGTCTCCAGGGACCTCTTTCTCCCTATGGGGGAGGAGGGCCCGTAAAAGGCGGTCCTCCATCTCCCTCAGCTTATCCTCGACGAGTCTATTGACGTCGTCGAGGGAAACCTTATCCTCCCTACTGGAGGCCCCTTTACCCACGGCCGGCGGCGGTGGCGGCGGGTGGCTCTCCTCGGCCGCGGGGGGAGAGGACTTTTCCTTGTCCCCCCGCAGGCCCACCCTAGCCATCTTCTGGATGGGCGGACCCTCGTACTTGTCGAGGAGGTCATCGCGCTCGCTCTGCACCTTCCGGAGGCGTGCCTCCATCTCGCGCAGCTGAGCACGGACCTCCTCGACTTCCGATTCGTCGCTCCCCGCATAGCGCGCTCGCCCCGCGAGCTCGTACCCCGCAGCACGAATCTCCCGAGAAGCGACGCGAAGCTCCTTAGCGAGGGTCCCCTTAAGACCCTTGGACACCGTGGACACCCTGTCCACATTCTCCGCCGCCCCCTTAATCATCTCGAGCAGCGCCCCGACGGGGGAGGTGCGGCACTCAGTGGCCAGCTCCTCCGACGACGGCAGCGCCGCTCGAGAGGCTCTAGAAAATTCCTTTGGCGCCGGTAGGGCGTCAAAGTCCTCCCGTGGAGGCGTGGGCCCCCCAACCCCTTTAAGCCACCCGGTTTTATGAGGCCCCGCCTGCCTCTTCCTCCCACCCGCTAAGGAGGTGGCAGAGGACACCGAGGCGACAGATTGCGTGTCCGTCACCCCGTCCTCCGTCTCCCCCAACTCCAATGCCCTATCCATGGGATCCGGTGGAACCCATGGAGATGTCGGTGGCGGCGGGGACGTCGCTCCGGATCCCGGTGTTGTTACCGGGTTCACTGACGTCCCCCTCGTCACCGCCTCGCCCCCCCCGGTGGAAGTACCTTCCCCCGGGTTCGCTCCCCCCATCCCGTCCGGCTTAGCCGGGCCTTCCTTCCCCACTCCGCGCCCCTTCGCGCCTAACTTCCCCCCCTTGTCACCAAAAATTTTAGAGAAATCCATGTTTCATTATGGCCTTGGTTACCGCACCCTATGAAGGATGCTTCACTCGTCGGCCTTCATAATACCAGGTGCGGAAAGACACTAACCATTGGGGGCGCCGCTCGCCACCCAACAGGCCCTTTTACACTCCCCGGTGCGGGCTCCCCGGGGGGGTGGAACACTCACGATCCGGTGCACCCACCGGACCCACTCTCGGGGTTTAATCCGAGAGTGTCTCCTTCGCCATGTGCCAAAGCTTGGAGTTAGGGACTTTGAGAGGTTTATCCTCCTCGCAGGGCCGGCCGGTTAAGGCAAGCCCCCCCGTGCCGTAAAACATGACCACGGACACGGTATGGGGCCCCAGGCAAGCATCTTGTTGCCCGGGACACAAGGAGCACGGAGGGACGCTGTCTCCTGCGCAGAAGGCGCAGTCCAAGGTACGAGGAAACGTCCTATCCGTGCACCCCTTGCTCCGTTAGCACACGCCGAAGCGTGTCCCAGGGACCACCACGAGGAGGTGGAGCAAGAGGGTTTAGGATATGGATCACTACCACTGTAGCCATACCCTCCAATGGATCCGAGTCACCATTGGAGAGCCCCATATCCCTAGGTCCCCACCTAACCTAACCTAACCTAACCTAACCTAACCTAACCTAACCTAACCTAACCTAACCTAACCTAACCTTTTTTTTTTTTTTTTTTTAACGTGGGACTCCAATGCTGTTACGCATACCCCGATCTCCTGGGGGAGAATCGGGGTTATGTGGGGCTCTTCTGACCTGAAGGGTCAGACATACCCACTAACCTATACCCACGGTGACCTCACTGAGCTACAAGGAGGAGGCCGGGATCTCGAAAACGAATACAACCGGCCCCCTCCAACCCCTGGCTTAAAAGCCCCAATCCCGGGGGGGAGAGAAGCTCCCCCCAGCAAATACCTAAAATTATTTGGACCCCGTGCAGGTCACTACACGGTGTCCCCCTTCCCTTGAGCTTTTCGGCTGAGCTTCCCGAGGCCCCAGCTCGGTCCACCCAAAAGCTCCCGGAGACCCCCTTCCTCGCTCGGAGAAGAAGCTCGAATGCTTCCACCCGGCCGAGGGAGGAGGTTGCCGTGACGCGGTAAGGAGACGATCGAAGCGAGATCCGGCTCGCGTCGACCGTCCCCCCCTGTCCCACCCCCCATATCGCCCCCAACGCGGTTAAAATAAAGCGGTTAAATACGCGGATAAAATAAGATAAAATAAAAATACAATAAAAATAAAATAATAGATAAAATAATAAAGATAAAAATAAAATAAAATATATAAATAAAAATAAAATAATGTAAAAATAACATAAAAAGTAAAATATTAAGGGGATAAAAAGGGGGAGGAGTAAAACAAAGCAAAACAAAGAGGGGGAGGAAGAAAACAAAAAGGGGAAAAAACGAGCGGTTAAATACGCGGAAAATTAAAATAATAATAACATAAAATTAAGATCCGGGGGGGGGGGGCGACTGAGGGTGCGATGCTGTGGTTAGGGGGGGGGTGTAAAAGGCCCCTCCCCATTACCCACAGGTCGCCCTACCCGGGGGATTTCCCAGCGGCGGCAGGGGGGGTGTGAAGAACTGTTACCTCCTCTGCCGCCGTTCCCTCTGCGGCTTCTCGTTGTCCGTCGGCCTCTCCGGGGGCGTCCCCGCGAGGCCAGCCTCCTGTCGGAGAGGGGATCCGCCTCCCTCTCCCTCTCCGCTGCCTCCTTCTGCGAGAGGACTTCTTCGCAAAAGGAGGCAAACGCTTTGTAATCCCTCTCTCTGTCGGTTATATGGTCGACTATAACCGACAGAGAGAGGTCAGGCCCGATTTCTGATACCAGGACACGGCGCGGCGCCGACCAAGCCGGACATTCCTCCAGCGTATGCCGTGCCGTGTCCCGGGCCTCCCCGCAGTGACAACACCGTTCCGTGGGTTCCCTCCCAATGCTGCACAGATACTCACCGAAACATCCCTTTCCGGTGAGCATCTGTGCCATATGGTAGGTGACCCTTACCCGCCTCTCACACCATTTTCCCAAAATGGGTGAGAGGGCCCGGACTATAGGCCGGCCCGAGTTGACAGAAACTATTTGTTCCTGCCAACGGGCCAGCGTGTCCAGCCGGGCCTGGTGCTTAAGCACTTCGACCTCGCCTGCTGTCGGGTCAAGCTCCCCTCGGCGAATGGAGCTGGCTATCCTATACGTGGATGCCCGCTCCATTGCCATAAACTGGAGGGGAGCCAGACCCGCGAGCAGGCACGCCGCTTCGCCGGAGATGGTGCAGTACCCCCGTATGGTCCTGATGGCCAGCAGACGTTGAACACGGTTCGCGTGTTTTACGTTGCTTTCGCTGGCCATCAGTTCTTGGGACCATACGGGAGCTCCATATAAGAATATGGAGTGCACCACCCCCGCGTATATGCGGCGTATCCGATCATCGGGCCCCCCGAGATTGGGTAGCAATCGCCCAAGGGCGGTTGTCACCCTTTCTACTCGGGGGGCCAGCCGGTCGAAGTGCTTCTCGAAGCACCAGCGGCTGTCGAGGGTCAGGCCGAGATACTTCATCTCGTCCTTAACCTCGACAGAGGCGTCACCTACCCGGATCCAGAAGTTGGGGGGCTGCCGGCCCCGGGGCAATGCGTGTAACCACATTGCCTCGGTTTTGCCGGCTGAGATTTGCAGCCCCAGCTTCTGGATCCCACCCACGGAACATCCCACTGCAACCTGCGCCAGGCTTAGCGTGCTCCTCCATGTCTCCCCCTCGGCTACCACCAGCGTGTCATCCGCATAACAGATGACGTTGGTGCCGGGGAGGAGTTGGGCCCTAAGCACCGCGTCGTATGCCAAGTTCCACAGGAGCGGTCCAAGGATTGACCCCTGTGGAACTCCGCGGTGCATCTGCTCCCTCTTTATTTCCCCGTACCGACCCGGGTATTCGAACCACCTGTCCCTCAGGTAGTCCCTTATAATCGCTCGGAGGTAGTGGGGCATTTGGAAGAAATCCATCGCCCTCACTACCTCATCCCAGGGAAGGGTGTTGAAGGCGTTGGTGATATCCAAGCTCACCGCCAACAACACCCGACCCCGAGCGACAGCCTCTTCGCGGAGAGAGGCAAGACGACCGATAGCATCGATCGTCGAGCGCCCTCTCCGGAATCCATACTGGCTGTCGCTCAAGTCGGGACCACCTCGGGACAGGTGCTCGACGAGGCGGTCGGCAATAATCTTTTCAAAGATTTTACCCGTCTCGTCGAGCAGACACAAGGGCCGGTACGCAGAGGGAGAGTCTACGGGCTTCCCTGCCTTTTGGAGGAGCACCAGCCTGGCGCTCTTCCACTCCCGGGGGAAGATGCCCCGGCTGAGACAGTCATTGAGGACCTGTATCAGAGCCGGGGCCAGGACGTCCAGAGCCAAGGCTAAGGCTTTTCCTGGCACGCCGTCCGGACCGGGGGCTTTATTGCCGCCCTCCCGGATACGCCGGACGGCCAGGGACAGCTCCTGCACCGTGATCCCGAGCTCCTCCGTCCAGTCGTTCTGGACCAGAGCGGGGGGGGGGGTCCCTACTCTTCTCCCCCGTGGGGGGGAAGAGTGTTTTTAGGACCCGCCCTAGGAACTCGGGATCAATCTCCTCGGTGAGTGGGGGCGTCCAAGGGCGGAGCTTCCCAAGCACCGCCCTATAGGCACGCCCCCAGGGGTCCTTGTTAAGGGACCCCAGGAGCTCGTCCCATGCCTTAGCCTTGGCCTCAGCGATGGCACGCTGGAGAGCCATCCTGGCCGCCCTGTAATTTCCGTACAGGGTGGCCACTCTCGCCTCATCCGTACCGCCCACAGGACGGCGTCGCCGGGCGCGGGTGTATTGGCGTCGGGCTCGGACACACCTCTCCCTCAAGTCCGCTATTTCGCCCGACCACCAATACGTCGTCTTCCTGGGGGGGTGGTTTCCAACCCGAGGCATCGCTGCGTCACACAGTGACTTGATGATGCCCCGGAACCAGGCCACCCCCTCCGTTGGCCCACGCGCCCCAGGCTCCGCCCAGGTACTGGCGAGAGCAGCGGCTCTCAGGACGTCCTGGTCCAATCGCTTCAGCGCCCATCTCGGAGGCGCTGATTGGATGCTACCAACTCTCCCATTATTATTCTGGGGGGGGTCCGCTCTTTGGGTGACCTCCACCTCCATTGTAACATGGAGGTGGTCCGAGAGTGACTCCCACTCTGTGGCCACCCTCCAAGCGGACACATGTGGCGCGGCTGCTGGGGTGGCCCATGTCAGATCTATGACCGACCACCCGTTCCAGCGCACACATGTGGCAGTGGAGCCCTGATTTATTAATCGGAGCTCCATGCCCCCCGCCCATGCCTCGAGAGTCTCGCCGCGGTGGTTGGTCCTGGGGTTTCCCCACATGGTAGACTTCGCGTTGAAGTCCCCCAGGACCAGCATGGGACCGGTTATATGGGGGGAAATCATCCTCCCTAACCGGTCCAAATAACCCCCAAACTCGGCGAGACTCACGTTAGGAGAGATGTAGCATCCGGCGACCAGACATCTTCCCCAACGGACGAGTATCATCCCCCGGCCACGTTCGACCACGGTGCCTGGGGGGAACTCACGGCCCTTCTGGGCCCATATCGCCACGGAGCCATCGACGTCCCCTGTCCAGAGGGGGGACTCGGGGATCTCGAATGGTTCCGTGACGACCGCCAACCCGACCTGCCGCTCCGTCAAGCCGTGGACTAGGAGGTCCTGGGCTCGGCGAGAGCGGTTTAGGTTCGACAGGGTCACCGAGAGCGTCCTGGGCATTATGAGGCCGTAGGCGCTCCCGGGCCCGTTGGCCTATCAGGGACGGGGCCTGGGGGTGGATCGTCCACCTCCATGGCTCCGCCCTCTTCGGGTGGGGGAAGGGGCGTAGCTTTAGCCCCTTTTTCCACCACCGGGAGAGTAGGGGTCCCCTCGCCCCTGCTCTTCCGGCTCTTCCTCGGAGGCGGGGGGCAGGCGCTGCTCCCCGCTTTGTGCTCGGCCGGTCTCCCCAGTTCCGTACATATCGGACACTTGGGGGTCGCCGAGCACACACTAGCCCGGTGGGTGGTCTCACCGCACTTGTAGCACTGGCCGCTACGGTCAACAGTGCTAGTGCACCGCTGCCTGACATGACCAGTTGCCAGACAGCGGAAGCACTGCAATGGCCTTGCGGCCAGTGCTTCAACTCTCGCGGTAGACCAACCCACCCGGAGTTTCCCAGCGCCTGCCAGTGAGCGGGCCGCGGTGGCGGGGCATTTAAGCCACACGGTGCTCAGACCAACGGTTGGGGTCTTGATATCCCCAACCTTAACAAGGTCCGGTGAGCACCCCGTGGCTGTAGCCACCGCGCGCCTGACCTCCTCGGGGGTGATCGAATCATCCAGACCCCTGAGACGGATATCAGCCGTCTTCAGGGGTCTGTTGACCCTCACCCCCATGCTGCCAAGGACGGATGCCATCTTGTTGGCCAATGCGTCCGCCTTGGCAGCCCCTTCGGGCCCAGGGATCTCGAGGAGGAGGCCCCCGGTCATAGCCCTTTTCGTGCGGATCTCCGCAATCCCCATCTCCCCCAGGTTTATGGCTGTCTTGGCAGCGGCCATTGCCTCCGCCAGAGTGGTTTTACTCCCCGCCGGGACGGACAGCGATATCGCTGCCGTCTTGGGAGGGGTGGCCACTCTAGGCGGGGGTTTCTCTCCCTTCCCGGTTCCCCGTTTCTTCGGGGTTTCGGGAGGGGGCGGGATCATCGCCCTCGCCGCTCTCTTCCCCGCCTCTTTGGCCTTACGCCCCACCACTGTAGACCAGGC
>CAKAJA020000212.1:0-25000 GCA_916610235.2 Lasioglossum morio | reverse complement strand
AGAATTTCCATTATCTCATCCTTTTTCAGTTCGAATTACATTCGAATTTCACTCGAGTGAATAGTGTTGCAACGACACCGCGTATTTTCTCTTTTCGAGAATTTCTTATTTCGCTATGTTCGCGTAAAAGTAGCGCGTGTGTACGATCGCATTGAAATCTCTCCTAGCCAAATAACACACAACCGATGCGAACAGTCTTAATGTATCTCAGCAGCAATTGCTGTACAAACAATTTATTTCCATGCAGAGAGAAAGTGAGAGAGCGAGAAGAACACAACAACATCGCGTAGCAACGACGATCCACCGAATCGACCGTACTTATCCAAGGGATTTCGTGTAGACACGAAGAATTTCAAAGTGCTAGCGGCGTATTACTTTCGCTTCCAGCGGCGTATTGTTTTCCATTCTGGCGGCGTATTGCTTTCGCTTCCAGCGGCGTATTGCTTTCAATTCTGGCGGCGTATTGCTTTCGCTTCCAGCGGCGTATTGCCTCTCATTCTAGCGGCGTATTGCTTTCGCTTCCAGCGGCGTATTGCTTTCAATTCTGGCGGCGTATTGCTTTCGCTTCCAGCGGCGTATTGCCTCTCATTCTAGCGGCGTATTGCTTTCGCTTCCAGCGGCGTATTGCCTCTCATTCTGGCGGCGTATTGCTTTCGCTTCCAGCGGCGTATTGCCTCTCATTCTAGCGGCGTATTGCTTTCGCTTCCAGCGGCGTATTGCCTCTCATTCTAGCGGCGTATTGCTTTCGCTTCCAGCGGCGTATTGCCTCTCATTCTGGCGGCGTATTGCTTTCGCTTCCAGCGGCGTATTGCTTTCGCTTCCAGCGGCGTATTGCCTCTCATTCTGGCGGCGTATTGCTTTCGCTTCCAGCGGCGTATTGCCTCTCATTCTGGCGGCGTATTGCCTTCGCTTCCAGCGGCGTATTGCCTCTCATTATAGCGGCGTATTGCCACAGTTTTGGAGGCGTATTGCCTCCAATTCTACCGGCGTATAGCCAGAGTTCTAGAAGCATATTGCCAGAATTTTCGCAGCATATTTTTCTTACTTACTGCGTCATATTGAATCAGACGGCAGATGCATTTTACATTATTTTAACAATGTAACTCCAGTAACAAAACAAATTACCGGCATTCGCATTATATCTGTAAATAATTCATTCGATTTAAACGTAAAAATTAAAGAATTAATTTTTTAAACTAATTCTAAGATACAAATAAAACAATATTTGACATATTGCATTAATTCACATAATAATTTGTTATTTTAAAGCATACAAAGCGTGCCCAACCGGCATCCTGATACTCTCGCAAATCCACCAAATCGGTTTCTAAGAAAAAAAAAAGTAGGGACAGAGGGAATCTCGTTAATCCACTTCTGCCGAGCGCAAACATGTTCAGGAAGTATCACCCTAATAGTACAGACCAAAATTAACTCCCGCCGTTTACCCGCGGTTTTTTCAAAACGCAAATAAGTACACGATGACTTGTAACTCCGTACATTATTTCAATTTTTCTCGAAAAATACTGATCCGAGAGCGTTCAAACTTCGTAAAACTGCATTAAACGCGGTATTATACAGGGATCTAACATTTAGAATCGTCCGAAACAGCCAGGAAAAAAGTTTACTCTTGATCGGTTTCTAAGAAAAAATAAAAAATAGGGTGTGGGAATTTCGTTAATCCACTTCTGCCGAGCGCAAACATGTTCAGGAAGTATCACCCTAATAGTACAGACCAAAATTAACTCCCGCCGTTTACCCGCGGTTTTTTCAAAACGCAAATAAGTACACGATGACTTGTAACTCCGTACATTATTTCAATTTTTCTCGAAAAATACTGATCCGAGAGCGTTGAAACTTCGTAAAACTGCATTAAACGCGGTATTATACAGGGATCTAACATTTAGAATCGTGCGAAACAGCCAGGAAAAAAGTTTACTCTTGACGCGGGGACTTGGAAAATTTTCGCTCGAGCTCCGTCGCTTCGTCCAACCGACGCGCCAGAACGCTCTTCGCGAGTCGCTCGATCGTCCGACTAGATGACCCGCTCGAGGGTTATTTCGATTTTTCTCGAAAAATACTCATCCGAGAGCGTTGAAACTTCGTAAAACTGCATTAAACGCAGTATTATACAGGGATCTAACATTTAGAATCGTCCGAAACAGCCAGGAAAAAAGTTTACTCTTGACGCGGGGACTTGGAAAATTTTCGCTCGAGCTCCGCAGCCTCGTCCAACCGACGCGCCAGAACCCACTTCGCGAGTCGCTCGATCGTCCGACTAGATGACCCGCTCGACGGTTATTTCGATTTTTCTCGAAAAATACTCATCCGAGAGCGTTGAAACTTCGAAAAACTGCATTAAACGCGGTATTATAGAGGGATCTAACGTTTAGAATCGTGCGAAACAGCCAGGAAAAAAGTTTACTCTTGACGCGGGGACTTGGTAAAATTTCGCTCGAGCTCCGTCGCCTCGTCCAACCGACGCGCCAGAACGCACTTCGCGAGACGCTCGGTCGTCCGACTAGATGACCCGCTCGAGGGTTATTTCGATTTTTCTCGAAAAATACTCATCCGAGAGCGTTGAAACTTCGTAAAACTGCATTAAACGCGGTATTATACAGGGATCTAACATTTAGAATCGTGCGAAACAGCCAGGAAAAAAGTTTACTCTTGACGCGGGGACTTGGTAAAATTTCGCTCGAGCTCCGTCGCCTCGTCCAACCGACGCGCCAGAACGCACTTCGCGAGACGCTCGGTCGTCCGACTAGATGACCCGCTCGAGGGTTATTTCGATTTTTCTCGAAAAATACTCATCCGAGAGCGTTGAAACTTCGTAAAACTGCATTAAACGCGGTATTATACAGGGATCTAACATTTAGAATCGTGCGAAACAGCCAGGAAAAAAGTTTACTCTTGACGCGGGGACTTGGAAAAATTTCGCTCGAGCTCCGTCGCTTCGTCCAACCGACGCGCCAGAACGCCCTTCGCGAGACGCTCGGTCGTCCGACTAGATGACCCGCTCGACGGTTATTTCGATTTTTCTCGAAAAATACTCATCCGAGAGCGTTGAAACTTCGAAAAACTGCATTAAACGCGGTATTATACGGGGATCTAACATTTAGAATCGTCCGAAACAGCCAGGAAAAAAGTTTACTCTTGACGCTGGGACTTGGAAAATTTTCGCTCGAGCTCCGTCGCTTCGTCCAACCGACGCGCCAGAACGCTCTTCGCGAGTCGCTCGATCGTCCGACTAGATGACCCGCTCGAGGGTTATTTCGATTTTTCTCGAAAAATACTCATCCGAGAGCGTTGAAACTTCGAAAAACTGCATTAAACGCGGTATTATAGAGGGATCTAACGTTTAGAATCGTGCGAAACAGCCAGGAAAAAAGTTTACTCTTGACGCGGGGACTTGGTAAAATTTCGCTCGAGCTCCGTCGCCTCGTCCAACCGACGCGCCAGAACGCCCTTCGCGAGACGCTCGGTCGTCCGACTAGATGACCCGCTCGACGGTTATTTCGATTTTTCTCGAAAAATACTCATCCGAGTGCGTTGAAACTTCGTAAAACTGCATTAAACGCGGTATTATACAGGGATCTAACATTTAGAATCGTGCGAAACAGCCAGGAAAAAAGTT
Organism: Lasioglossum morio; assembly: GCA_916610235.2. NCBI lineage: Eukaryota > Metazoa > Arthropoda > Insecta > Hymenoptera > Halictidae > Lasioglossum > Lasioglossum morio. The sequence goes on along the minus strand of CAKAJA020000212.1, from coordinate 21,366 downwards.
TACTCTTGACGCGGGGACTTGGAAAAATTTCGCTCGACCTCCGTCGCTTCGTCCAACCGACGCGCCAGAACGCTCCTCGCGAGTCGCTCGATCGTTCGACTAGATGACCCGCTCGACGGTTATTTCGATTTTTCTCGAAAAATACTCATCCGAGAGCGTTGAAACTTCGTAAAACTGCATTAAACGCAGTATTATACAGGGATCTAACATTTAGAATCGTGCGAAACAGCCAGGAAAAAAGTTTACTCTTGACGCGGGGACTTGGAAAATTTTCGCTCGAGCTCCGTAGCCTCGTCCAACCGACGCGCCAGAACCCACGTCGCGAGTCGCTCGATCTTCCGACTAGATGACCCGCTCGACGGTTATTTCGATTTTTCTCGAAAAATACTCATCCGAGAGCGTTGAAACTTCGAAAAACTGCATTAAACGCGGTATTATAGAGGGATCTAACGTTTAGAATCGTGCGAAACAGCCAGGAAAAAAGTTTACTCTTGACGCGGGGACTTGGTAAAATTTCGCTCGAGCTCCGTCGCCTCGTCCAACCGACGCGCCAGAACGCACTTCGCGAGACGCTCGGTCGTCCGACTAGATGACCCGCTCGAGGGTTATTTCGATTTTTCTCGAAAAATACTCATCCGAGAGCGTTGAAACTTCGTAAAACTGCATTAAACGCGGTATTATACAGGGATCTAACATTTAGAATCGTGCGAAACAGCCAGGAAAAAAGTTTACTCTTGACGCGGGGACTTGGTAAAATTTCGCTCGAGCTCCGTCGCCTCGTCCAACCGACGCGCCAGAACGCACTTCGCGAGACGCTCGGTCGTCCGACTAGATGACCCGCTGGAGGGTTATTTCGATTTTTCTCGAAAAATACTCATCCGAGAGCGTTGAAACTTCGTAAAACTGCATTAAACGCGGTATTATACAGGGATCTAACATTTAGAATCGTGCGAAACAGCCAGGAAAAAAGTTTACTCTTGACGCGGGGACTTGGAAAAATTTCGCTCGAGCTCCGTCGCTTCGTCCAACCGACGCGCCAGAACGCCCTTCGCGAGACGCTCGGTCGTCCGACTAGATGACCCGCTCGAGGGTTATTTCGATTTTTCTCGAAAAATACTCATCCGAGAGCGTTGAAACTTCGTAAAACTGCATTAAACGCAGTATTATACAGGGATCTAACATTTAGAATCGTGCGAAACAGCCAGGAAAAAAGTTTACTCTTGATCGGTTTCTAAGAAAAAATAAAAAATAGGGTGTGGGAATTTCGTTAATCCACTTCTGCCGAGCGCAAACATGTTCAGGAAGTATCACCCTAATAGTACAGACCAAAATTAACTCCCGCCGTTTACCCGCGGTTTTTTCAAAACGCAAATAAGTACACGATGACTTGTAACTCCGTACATTATTTCAATTTTTCTCGAAAAATACTGATCCGAGAGCGTTGAAACTTCGTAAAACTGCATTAAACGCGGTATTATACAGGGATCTAACATTTAGAATCGTGCGAAACAGCCAGGAAAAAAGTTTACTCTTGACGCGGGGACTTGGAAAATTTTCGCTCGAGCTCCGTCGCTTCGTCCAACCGACGCGCCAGAACGCTCTTCGCGAGTCGCTCGATCGTCCGACTAGATGACCCGCTCGAGGGTTATTTCGATTTTTCTCGAAAAATACTCATCCGAGAGCGTTGAAACTTCGTAAAACTGCATTAAACGCAGTATTATACAGGGATCTAACATTTAGAATCGTCCGAAACAGCCAGGAAAAAAGTTTACTCTTGACGCGGGAACTTGGAAAATTTTCGCTCGAGCTCCGCAGCCTCGTCCAACCGACGCGCCAGAACCCACTTCGCGAGTCGCTCGATCGTCCGACTAGATGACCCGCTCGACGGTTATTTCGATTTTTCTCGAAAAATACTCATCCGAGAGCGTTGAAACTTCGAAAAACTGCATTAAACGCGGTATTATAGAGGGATCTAACGTTTAGAATCGTGCGAAACAGCCAGGAAAAAAGTTTACTCTTGACGCGGGGACTTGGTAAAATTTCGCTCGAGCTCCGTCGCCTCGTCCAACCGACGCGCCAGAACGCACTTCGCGAGACGCTCGGTCGTCCGACTAGATGACCCGCTCGAGGGTTATTTCGATTTTTCTCGAAAAATACTCATCCGAGAGCGTTGAAACTTCGTAAAACTGCATTAAACGCGGTATTATACAGGGATCTAACATTTAGAATCGTGCGAAACAGCCAGGAAAAAAGTTTACTCTTGACGCGGGGACTTGGTAAAATTTCGCTCGAGCTCCGTCGCCTCGTCCAACCGACGCGCCAGAACGCACTTCGCGAGACGCTCGGTCGTCCGACTAGATGACCCGCTCGAGGGTTATTTCGATTTTTCTCGAAAAATACTCATCCGAGAGCGTTGAAACTTCGTAAAACTGCATTAAACGCGGTATTATACAGGGATCTAACATTTAGAATCGTGCGAAACAGCCAGGAAAAAAGTTTACTCTTGACGCGGGGACTTGGAAAAATTTCGCTCGAGCTCCGTCGCTTCGTCCAACCGACGCGCCAGAACGCCCTTCGCGAGACGCTCGGTCGTCCGACTAGATGACCCGCTCGACGGTTATTTCGATTTTTCTCGAAAAATACTCATCCGAGAGCGTTGAAACTTCGAAAAACTGCATTAAACGCGGTATTATACGGGGATCTAACATTTAGAATCGTCCGAAACAGCCAGGAAAAAAGTTTACTCTTGACGCTGGGACTTGGAAAATTTTCGCTCGAGCTCCGTCGCTTCGTCCAACCGACGCGCCAGAACGCTCTTCGCGAGTCGCTCGATCGTCCGACTAGATGACCCGCTCGAGGGTTATTTCGATTTTTCTCGAAAAATACTCATCCGAGAGCGTTGAAACTTCGAAAAACTGCATTAAACGCGGTATTATAGAGGGATCTAACGTTTAGAATCGTGCGAAACAGCCAGGAAAAAAGTTTACTCTTGACGCGGGGACTTGGTAAAATTTCGCTCGAGCTCCGTCGCCTCGTCCAACCGACGCGCCAGAACGCCCTTCGCGAGACGCTCGGTCGTCCGACTAGATGACCCGCTCGACGGTTATTTCGATTTTTCTCGAAAAATACTCATCCGAGTGCGTTGAAACTTCGTAAAACTGCATTAAACGCGGTATTATACAGGGATCTAACATTTAGAATCGTGCGAAACAGCCAGGAAAAAAGTTTACTCTTGACGCGGGGACTTGGAAAAATTTCGCTCGACCTCCGTCGCTTCGTCCAACCGACGCGCCAGAACGCTCCTCGCGAGTCGCTCGATCGTTCGACTAGATGACCCGCTCGACGGTTATTTCGATTTTTCTCGAAAAATACTCATCCGAGAGCGTTGAAACTTCGTAAAACTGCATTAAACGCAGTATTATACAGGGATCTAACATTTAGAATCGTGCGAAACAGCCAGGAAAAAAGTTTACTCTTGACGCGGGGACTTGGAAAATTTTCGCTCGAGCTCCGTAGCCTCGTCCAACCGACGCGCCAGAACCCACGTCGCGAGTCGCTCGATCTTCCGACTAGATGACCCGCTCGACGGTTATTTCGATTTTTCTCGAAAAATACTCATCCGAGAGCGTTGAAACTTCGAAAAACTGCATTAAACGCGGTATTATAGAGGGATCTAACGTTTAGAATCGTGCGAAACAGCCAGGAAAAAAGTTTACTCTTGACGCGGGGACTTGGTAAAATTTCGCTCGAGCTCCGTCGCCTCGTCCAACCGACGCGCCAGAACGCACTTCGCGAGACGCTCGGTCGTCCGACTAGATGACCCGCTCGAGGGTTATTTCGATTTTTCTCGAAAAATACTCATCCGAGAGCGTTGAAACTTCGTAAAACTGCATTAAACGCGGTATTATACAGGGATCTAACATTTAGAATCGTGCGAAACAGCCAGGAAAAAAGTTTACTCTTGACGCGGGGACTTGGTAAAATTTCGCTCGAGCTCCGTCGCCTCGTCCAACCGACGCGCCAGAACGCACTTCGCGAGACGCTCGGTCGTCCGACTAGATGACCCGCTGGAGGGTTATTTCGATTTTTCTCGAAAAATACTCATCCGAGAGCGTTGAAACTTCGTAAAACTGCATTAAACGCGGTATTATACAGGGATCTAACATTTAGAATCGTGCGAAACAGCCAGGAAAAAAGTTTACTCTTGACGCGGGGACTTGGAAAAATTTCGCTCGAGCTCCGTCGCTTCGTCCAACCGACGCGCCAGAACGCCCTTCGCGAGACGCTCGGTCGTCCGACTAGATGACCCGCTCGAGGGTTATTTCGATTTTTCTCGAAAAATACTCATCCGAGAGCGTTGAAACTTCGTAAAACTGCATTAAACGCAGTATTATACAGGGATCTAACATTTAGAATCGTGCGAAACAGCCAGGAAAAAAGTTTACTCTTGATCGGTTTCTAAGAAAAAATAAAAAATAGGGTGTGGGAATTTCGTTAATCCACTTCTGCCGAGCGCAAACATGTTCAGGAAGTATCACCCTAATAGTACAGACCAAAATTAACTCCCGCCGTTTACCCGCGGTTTTTTCAAAACGCAAATAAGTACACGATGACTTGTAACTCCGTACATTATTTCAATTTTTCTCGAAAAATACTGATCCGAGAGCGTTGAAACTTCGTAAAACTGCATTAAACGCGGTATTATACAGGGATCTAACATTTAGAATCGTGCGAAACAGCCAGGAAAAAAGTTTACTCTTGACGCGGGGACTTGGAAAATTTTCGCTCGAGCTCCGTCGCTTCGTCCAACCGACGCGCCAGAACGCTCTTCGCGAGTCGCTCGATCGTCCGACTAGATGACCCGCTCGAGGGTTATTTCGATTTTTCTCGAAAAATACTCATCCGAGAGCGTTGAAACTTCGTAAAACTGCATTAAACGCAGTATTATACAGGGATCTAACATTTAGAATCGTCCGAAACAGCCAGGAAAAAAGTTTACTCTTGACGCGGGAACTTGGAAAATTTTCGCTCGAGCTCCGCAGCCTCGTCCAACCGACGCGCCAGAACCCACTTCGCGAGTCGCTCGATCGTCCGACTAGATGACCCGCTCGACGGTTATTTCGATTTTTCTCGAAAAATACTCATCCGAGAGCGTTGAAACTTCGAAAAACTGCATTAAACGCGGTATTATAGAGGGATCTAACGTTTAGAATCGTGCGAAACAGCCAGGAAAAAAGTTTACTCTTGAAGCGGGGACTTGGTAAAATTTCGCTCGAGCTCCGTCGCCTCGTCCAACCGACGCGCCAGAACGCACTTCGCGAGACGCTCGGTCGTCCGACTAGATGACCCGCTCGAGGGTTATTTCGATTTTTCTCGAAAAATACTCATCCGAGAGCGTTGAAACTTCGTAAAACTGCATTAAACGCGGTATTATACAGGGATCTAACATTTAGAATCGTGCGAAACAGCCAGGAAAAAAGTTTACTCTTGACGCGGGGACTTGGTAAAATTTCGCTCGAGCTCCGTCGCCTCGTCCAACCGACGCGCCAGAACGCACTTCGCGAGACGCTCGGTCGTCCGACTAGATGACCCGCTCGAGGGTTATTTCGATTTTTCTCGAAAAATACTCATCCGAGAGCGTTGAAACTTCGTAAAACTGCATTAAACGCGGTATTATACAGGGATCTAACATTTAGAATCGTGCGAAACAGCCAGGAAAAAAGTTTACTCTTGACGCGGGGACTTGGAAAAATTTCGCTCGAGCTCCGTCGCTTCGTCCAACCGACGCGCCAGAACGCCCTTCGCGAGACGCTCGGTCGTCCGACTAGATGACCCGCTCGACGGTTATTTCGATTTTTCTCGAAAAATACTCATCCGAGAGCGTTGAAACTTCGAAAAACTGCATTAAACGCGGTATTATACGGGGATCTAACATTTAGAATCGTCCGAAACAGCCAGGAAAAAAGTTTACTCTTGACGCTGGGACTTGGAAAATTTTCGCTCGAGCTCCGTCGCTTCGTCCAACCGACGCGCCAGAACGCTCTTCGCGAGTCGCTCGATCGTCCGACTAGATGACCCGCTCGAGGGTTATTTCGATTTTTCTCGAAAAATACTCATCCGAGAGCGTTGAAACTTCGAAAAACTGCATTAAACGCGGTATTATAGAGGGATCTAACGTTTAGAATCGTGCGAAACAGCCAGGAAAAAAGTTTACTCTTGACGCGGGGACTTGGTAAAATTTCGCTCGAGCTCCGTCGCCTCGTCCAACCGACGCGCCAGAACGCCCTTCGCGAGACGCTCGGTCGTCCGACTAGATGACCCGCTCGACGGTTATTTCGATTTTTCTCGAAAAATACTCATCCGAGTGCGTTGAAACTTCGTAAAACTGCATTAAACGCGGTATTATACAGGGATCTAACATTTAGAATCGTGCGAAACAGCCAGGAAAAAAGTTTACTCTTGACGCGGGGACTTGGAAAAATTTCGCTCGACCTCCGTCGCTTCGTCCAACCGACGCGCCAGAACGCTCCTCGCGAGTCGCTCGATCGTTCGACTAGATGACCCGCTCGACGGTTATTTCGATTTTTCTCGAAAAATACTCATCCGAGAGCGTTGAAACTTCGTAAAACTGCATTAAACGCAGTATTATACAGGGATCTAACATTTAGAATCGTGCGAAACAGCCAGGAAAAAAGTTTACTCTTGACGCGGGGACTTGGAAAATTTTCGCTCGAGCTCCGTAGCCTCGTCCAACCGACGCGCCAGAACCCACGTCGCGAGTCGCTCGATCTTCCGACTAGATGACCCGCTCGACGGTTATTTCGATTTTTCTCGAAAAATACTCATCCGAGAGCGTTGAAACTTCGAAAAACTGCATTAAACGCGGTATTATAGAGGGATCTAACGTTTAGAATCGTGCGAAACAGCCAGGAAAAAAGTTTACTCTTGACGCGGGGACTTGGTAAAATTTCGCTCGAGCTCCGTCGCCTCGTCCAACCGACGCGCCAGAACGCACTTCGCGAGACGCTCGGTCGTCCGACTAGATGACCCGCTCGAGGGTTATTTCGATTTTTCTCGAAAAATACTCATCCGAGAGCGTTGAAACTTCGTAAAACTGCATTAAACGCGGTATTATACAGGGATCTAACATTTAGAATCGTGCGAAACAGCCAGGAAAAAAGTTTACTCTTGACGCGGGGACTTAGTAAAATTTCGCTCGAGCTCCGTCGCCTCGTCCAACCGACGCGCCAGAACGCACTTCGCGAGACGCTCGGTCGTCCGACTAGATGACCCGCTGGAGGGTTATTTCGATTTTTCTCGAAAAATACTCATCCGAGAGCGTTGAAACTTCGTAAAACTGCATTAAACGCGGTATTATACAGGGATCTAACATTTAGAATCGTGCGAAACAGCCAGGAAAAAAGTTTACTCTTGACGCGGGGACTTGGAAAAATTTCGCTCGAGCTCCGTCGCTTCGTCCAACCGACGCGCCAGAACGCCCTTCGCGAGACGCTCGGTCGTCCGACTAGATGACCCGCTCGAGGGTTATTTCGATTTTTCTCGAAAAATACTCATCCGAGAGCGTTGAAACTTCGTAAAACTGCATTAAACGCAGTATTATACAGGGATCTAACATTTAGAATCGTGCGAAACAGCCAGGAAAAAAGTTTACTCTTGATCGGTTTCTAAGAAAAAATAAAAAATAGGGTGTGGGAATTTCGTTAATCCACTTCTGCCGAGCGCAAACATGTTCAGGAAGTATCACCCTAATAGTACAGACCAAAATTAACTCCCGCCGTTTACCCGCGGTTTTTTCAAAACGCAAATAAGTACACGATGACTTGTAACTCCGTACATTATTTCAATTTTTCTCGAAAAATACTGATCCGAGAGCGTTGAAACTTCGTAAAACTGCATTAAACGCGGTATTATACAGGGATCTAACATTTAGAATCGTGCGAAACAGCCAGGAAAAAAGTTTACTCTTGACGCGGGGACTTGGAAAATTTTCGCTCGAGCTCCGTCGCTTCGTCCAACCGACGCGCCAGAACGCTCTTCGCGAGTCGCTCGATCGTCCGACTAGATGACCCGCTCGAGGGTTATTTCGATTTTTCTCGAAAAATACTCATCCGAGAGCGTTGAAACTTCGTAAAACTGCATTAAACGCAGTATTATACAGGGATCTAACATTTAGAATCGTCCGAAACAGCCAGGAAAAAAGTTTACTCTTGACGCGGGAACTTGGAAAATTTTCGCTCGAGCTCCGCAGCCTCGTCCAACCGACGCGCCAGAACCCACTTCGCGAGTCGCTCGATCGTCCGACTAGATGACCCGCTCGACGGTTATTTCGATTTTTCTCGAAAAATACTCATCCGAGAGCGTTGAAACTTCGAAAAACTGCATTAAACGCGGTATTATAGAGGGATCTAACGTTTAGAATCGTGCGAAACAGCCAGGAAAAAAGTTTACTCTTGACGCGGGGACTTGGTAAAATTTCGCTCGAGCTCCGTCGCCTCGTCCAACCGACGCGCCAGAACGCACTTCGCGAGACGCTCGGTCGTCCGACTAGATGACCCGCTCGAGGGTTATTTCGATTTTTCTCGAAAAATACTCATCCGAGAGCGTTGAAACTTCGTAAAACTGCATTAAACGCGGTATTATACAGGGATCTAACATTTAGAATCGTGCGAAACAGCCAGGAAAAAAGTTTACTCTTGACGCGGGGACTTGGTAAAATTTCGCTCGAGCTCCGTCGCCTCGTCCAACCGACGCGCCAGAACGCACTTCGCGAGACGCTCGGTCGTCCGACTAGATGACCCGCTCGAGGGTTATTTCGATTTTTCTCGAAAAATACTCATCCGAGAGCGTTGAAACTTCGTAAAACTGCATTAAACGCGGTATTATACAGGGATCTAACATTTAGAATCGTGCGAAACAGCCAGGAAAAAAGTTTACTCTTGACGCGGGGACTTGGAAAAATTTCGCTCGAGCTCCGTCGCTTCGTCCAACCGACGCGCCAGAACGCCCTTCGCGAGACGCTCGGTCGTCCGACTAGATGACCCGCTCGACGGTTATTTCGATTTTTCTCGAAAAATACTCATCCGAGAGCGTTGAAACTTCGAAAAACTGCATTAAACGCGGTATTATACGGGGATCTAACATTTAGAATCGTCCGAAACAGCCAGGAAAAAAGTTTACTCTTGACGCTGGGACTTGGAAAATTTTCGCTCGAGCTCCGTCGCTTCGTCCAACCGACGCGCCAGAACGCTCTTCGCGAGTCGCTCGATCGTCCGACTAGATGACCCGCTCGAGGGTTATTTCGATTTTTCTCGAAAAATACTCATCCGAGAGCGTTGAAACTTCGAAAAACTGCATTAAACGCGGTATTATAGAGGGATCTAACGTTTAGAATCGTGCGAAACAGCCAGGAAAAAAGTTTACTCTTGACGCGGGGACTTGGTAAAATTTCGCTCGAGCTCCGTCGCCTCGTCCAACCGACGCGCCAGAACGCCCTTCGCGAGACGCTCGGTCGTCCGACTAGATGACCCGCTCGACGGTTATTTCGATTTTTCTCGAAAAATACTCATCCGAGTGCGTTGAAACTTCGTAAAACTGCATTAAACGCGGTATTATACAGGGATCTAACATTTAGAATCGTGCGAAACAGCCAGGAAAAAAGTTTACTCTTGACGCGGGGACTTGGAAAAATTTCGCTCGACCTCCGTCGCTTCGTCCAACCGACGCGCCAGAACGCTCCTCGCGAGTCGCTCGATCGTTCGACTAGATGACCCGCTCGACGGTTATTTCGATTTTTCTCGAAAAATACTCATCCGAGAGCGTTGAAACTTCGTAAAACTGCATTAAACGCAGTATTATACAGGGATCTAACATTTAGAATCGTGCGAAACAGCCAGGAAAAAAGTTTACTCTTGACGCGGGGACTTGGAAAATTTTCGCTCGAGCTCCGTAGCCTCGTCCAACCGACGCGCCAGAACCCACGTCGCGAGTCGCTCGATCTTCCGACTAGATGACCCGCTCGACGGTTATTTCGATTTTTCTCGAAAAATACTCATCCGAGAGCGTTGAAACTTCGAAAAACTGCATTAAACGCGGTATTATAGAGGGATCTAACGTTTAGAATCGTGCGAAACAGCCAGGAAAAAAGTTTACTCTTGACGCGGGGACTTGGTAAAATTTCGCTCGAGCTCCGTCGCCTCGTCCAACCGACGCGCCAGAACGCACTTCGCGAGACGCTCGGTCGTCCGACTAGATGACCCGCTCGAGGGTTATTTCGATTTTTCTCGAAAAATACTCATCCGAGAGCGTTGAAACTTCGTAAAACTGCATTAAACGCGGTATTATACAGGGATCTAACATTTAGAATCGTGCGAAACAGCCAGGAAAAAAGTTTACTCTTGACGCGGGGACTTGGTAAAATTTCGCTCGAGCTCCGTCGCCTCGTCCAACCGACGCGCCAGAACGCACTTCGCGAGACGCTCGGTCGTCCGACTAGATGACCCGCTGGAGGGTTATTTCGATTTTTCTCGAAAAATACTCATCCGAGAGCGTTGAAACTTCGTAAAACTGCATTAAACGCGGTATTATACAGGGATCTAACATTTAGAATCGTGCGAAACAGCCAGGAAAAAAGTTTACTCTTGACGCGGGGACTTGGAAAAATTTCGCTCGAGCTCCGTCGCTTCGTCCAACCGACGCGCCAGAACGCCCTTCGCGAGACGCTCGGTCGTCCGACTAGATGACCCGCTCGAGGGTTATTTCGATTTTTCTCGAAAAATACTCATCCGAGAGCGTTGAAACTTCGTAAAACTGCATTAAACGCAGTATTATACAGGGATCTAACATTTAGAATCGTGCGAAACAGCCAGGAAAAAAGTTTACTCTTGATCGGTTTCTAAGAAAAAATAAAAAATAGGGTGTGGGAATTTCGTTAATCCACTTCTGCCGAGCGCAAACATGTTCAGGAAGTATCACCCTAATAGTACAGACCAAAATTAACTCCCGCCGTTTACCCGCGGTTTTTTCAAAACGCAAATAAGTACACGATGACTTGTAACTCCGTACATTATTTCAATTTTTCTCGAAAAATACTGATCCGAGAGCGTTGAAACTTCGTAAAACTGCATTAAACGCGGTATTATACAGGGATCTAACATTTAGAATCGTGCGAAACAGCCAGGAAAAAAGTTTACTCTTGACGCGGGGACTTGGAAAATTTTCGCTCGAGCTCCGTCGCTTCGTCCAACCGACGCGCCAGAACGCTCTTCGCGAGTCGCTCGATCGTCCGACTAGATGACCCGCTCGAGGGTTATTTCGATTTTTCTCGAAAAATACTCATCCGAGAGCGTTGAAACTTCGTAAAACTGCATTAAACGCAGTATTATACAGGGATCTAACATTTAGAATCGTCCGAAACAGCCAGGAAAAAAGTTTACTCTTGACGCGGGAACTTGGAAAATTTTCGCTCGAGCTCCGCAGCCTCGTCCAACCGACGCGCCAGAACCCACTTCGCGAGTCGCTCGATCGTCCGACTAGATGACCCGCTCGACGGTTATTTCGATTTTTCTCGAAAAATACTCATCCGAGAGCGTTGAAACTTCGAAAAACTGCATTAAACGCGGTATTATAGAGGGATCTAACGTTTAGAATCGTGCGAAACAGCCAGGAAAAAAGTTTACTCTTGACGCGGGGACTTGGTAAAATTTCGCTCGAGCTCCGTCGCCTCGTCCAACCGACGCGCCAGAACGCACTTCGCGAGACGCTCGGTCGTCCGACTAGATGACCCGCTCGAGGGTTATTTCGATTTTTCTCGAAAAATACTCATCCGAGAGCGTTGAAACTTCGTAAAACTGCATTAAACGCGGTATTATACAGGGATCTAACATTTAGAATCGTGCGAAACAGCCAGGAAAAAAGTTTACTCTTGACGCGGGGACTTGGTAAAATTTCGCTCGAGCTCCGTCGCCTCGTCCAACCGACGCGCCAGAACGCACTTCGCGAGACGCTCGGTCGTCCGACTAGATGACCCGCTCGAGGGTTATTTCGATTTTTCTCGAAAAATACTCATCCGAGAGCGTTGAAACTTCGTAAAACTGCATTAAACGCGGTATTATACAGGGATCTAACATTTAGAATCGTGCGAAACAGCCAGGAAAAAAGTTTACTCTTGACGCGGGGACTTGGAAAAATTTCGCTCGAGCTCCGTCGCTTCGTCCAACCGACGCGCCAGAACGCCCTTCGCGAGACGCTCGGTCGTCCGACTAGATGACCCGCTCGACGGTTATTTCGATTTTTCTCGAAAAATACTCATCCGAGAGCGTTGAAACTTCGAAAAACTGCATTAAACGCGGTATTATACGGGGATCTAACATTTAGAATCGTCCGAAACAGCCAGGAAAAAAGTTTACTCTTGACGCTGGGACTTGGAAAATTTTCGCTCGAGCTCCGTCGCTTCGTCCAACCGACGCGCCAGAAACGCTCTTCGCGAGTCGCTCGATCGTCCGACTAGATGACCCGCTCGAGGGTTATTTCGATTTTTCTCGAAAAATACTCATCCGAGAGCGTTGAAACTTCGAAAAACTGCATTAAACGCGGTATTATAGAGGGATCTAACGTTTAGAATCGTGCGAAACAGCCAGGAAAAAAGTTTACTCTTGACGCGGGGACTTGGTAAAATTTCGCTCGAGCTCCGTCGCCTCGTCCAACCGACGCGCCAGAACGCCCTTCGCGAGACGCTCGGTCGTCCGACTAGATGACCCGCTCGACGGTTATTTCGATTTTTCTCGAAAAATACTCATCCGAGTGCGTTGAAACTTCGTAAAACTGCATTAAACGCGGTATTATACAGGGATCTAACATTTAGAATCGTGCGAAACAGCCAGGAAAAAAGTTTACTCTTGACGCGGGGACTTGGAAAAATTTCGCTCGACCTCCGTCGCTTCGTCCAACCGACGCGCCAGAACGCTCCTCGCGAGTCGCTCGATCGTTCGACTAGATGACCCGCTCGACGGTTATTTCGATTTTTTCTCGAAAAATACTCATCCGAGAGCGTTGAAACTTCGTAAAACTGCATTAAACGCAGTATTATACAGGGATCTAACATTTAGAATCGTGCGAAACAGCCAGGAAAAAAGTTTACTCTTGACGCGGGGACTTGGAAAATTTTCGCTCGAGCTCCGTAGCCTCGTCCAACCGACGCGCCAGAACCCACGTCGCGAGTCGCTCGATCTTCCGACTAGATGACCCGCTCGACGGTTATTTCGATTTTTCTCGAAAAATACTCATCCGAGAGCGTTGAAACTTCGAAAAACTGCATTAAACGCGGTATTATAGAGGGATCTAACGTTTAGAATCGTGCGAAACAGCCAGGAAAAAAGTTTACTCTTGACGCGGGGACTTGGTAAAATTTCGCTCGAGCTCCGTCGCCTCGTCCAACCGACGCGCCAGAACGCACTTCGCGAGACGCTCGGTCGTCCGACTAGATGACCCGCTCGAGGGTTATTTCGATTTTTCTCGAAAAATACTCATCCGAGAGCGTTGAAACTTCGTAAAACTGCATTAAACGCGGTATTATACAGGGATCTAACATTTAGAATCGTGCGAAACAGCCAGGAAAAAAGTTTACTCTTGACGCGGGGACTTGGTAAAATTTCGCTCGAGCTCCGTCGCCTCGTCCAACCGACGCGCCAGAACGCACTTCGCGAGACGCTCGGTCGTCCGACTAGATGACCCGCTGGAGGGTTATTTCGATTTTTCTCGAAAAATACTCATCCGAGAGCGTTGAAACTTCGTAAAACTGCATTAAACGCGGTATTATACAGGGATCTAACATTTAGAATCGTGCGAAACAGCCAGGAAAAAAGTTTACTCTTGACGCGGGGACTTGGAAAAATTTCGCTCGAGCTCCGTCGCTTCGTCCAACCGACGCGCCAGAAACGCCCTTCGCGAGACGCTCGGTCGTCCGACTAGATGACCCGCTCGAGGGTTATTTCGATTTTTCTCGAAAAATACTCATCCGAGAGCGTTGAAACTTCGTAAAACTGCATTAAACGCAGTATTATACAGGGATCTAACATTTAGAATCGTGCGAAACAGCCCAGGAAAAAAGTTTACTCTTGATCGGTTTCTAAGAAAAAATAAAAAATAGGGTGTGGGAATTTCGTTAATCCACTTCTGCCGAGCGCAAACATGTTCAGGAAGTATCACCCTAATAGTACAGACCAAAATTAACTCCCGCCGTTTACCCGCGGTTTTTTCAAAACGCAAATAAGTACACGATGACTTGTAACTCCGTACATTATTTCAATTTTTCTCGAAAAATACTGATCCGAGAGCGTTGAAACTTCGTAAAACTGCATTAAACGCGGTATTATACAGGGATCTAACATTTAGAATCGTGCGAAACAGCCAGGAAAAAAGTTTACTCTTGACGCGGGGACTTGGAAAATTTTCGCTCGAGCTCCGTCGCTTCGTCCAACCGACGCGCCAGAACGCTCTTCGCGAGTCGCTCGATCGTCCGACTAGATGACCCGCTCGAGGGTTATTTCGATTTTTCTCGAAAAATACTCATCCGAGAGCGTTGAAACTTCGTAAAACTGCATTAAACGCGGTATTATACAGGGATCTAACATTTAGAATCGTCCGAAACAGCCAGGAAAAAAGTTTACTCTTGACGCGGGAACTTGGAAAATTTTCGCTCGAGCTCCGCAGCCTCGTCCAACCGACGCGCCAGAACCCACTTCGCGAGTCGCTCGATCGTCCGACTAGATGACCCGCTCGACGGTTATTTCGATTTTTCTCGAAAAATACTCATCCGAGAGCGTTGAAACTTCGAAAAACTGCATTAAACGCGGTATTATAGAGGGATCTAACGTTTAGAATCGTGCGAAACAGCCAGGAAAAAAGTTTACTCTTGACGCGGGGACTTGGTAAAATTTCGCTCGAGCTCCGTCGCCTCGTCCAACCGACGCGCCAGAACGCACTTCGCGAGACGCTCGGTCGTCCGACTAGATGACCCGCTCGAGGGTTATTTCGATTTTTCTCGAAAAATACTCATCCGAGAGCGTTGAAACTTCGTAAAACTGCATTAAACGCGGTATTATACAGGGATCTAACATTTAGAATCGTGCGAAACAGCCAGGAAAAAAGTTTACTCTTGACGCGGGGACTTGGTAAAATTTCGCTCGAGCTCCGTCGCCTCGTCCAACCGACGCGCCAGAACGCACTTCGCGAGACGCTCGGTCGTCCGACTAGATGACCCGCTCGAGGGTTATTTCGATTTTTCTCGAAAAATACTCATCCGAGAGCGTTGAAACTTCGTAAAACTGCATTAAACGCGGTATTATACAGGGATCTAACATTTAGAATCGTGCGAAACAGCCAGGAAAAAAGTTTACTCTTGACGCGGGGACTTGGAAAAATTTCGCTCGAGCTCCGTCGCTTCGTCCAACCGACGCGCCAGAACGCCCTTCGCGAGACGCTCGGTCGTCCGACTAGATGACCCGCTCGACGGTTATTTCGATTTTTCTCGAAAAATACTCATCCGAGAGCGTTGAAACTTCGAAAAACTGCATTAAACGCGGTATTATACGGGGATCTAACATTTAGAATCGTCCGAAACAGCCAGGAAAAAAGTTTACTCTTGACGCTGGGACTTGGAAAATTTTCGCTCGAGCTCCGTCGCTTCGTCCAACCGACGCGCCAGAACGCTCTTCGCGAGTCGCTCGATCGTCCGACTAGATGACCCGCTCGAGGGTTATTTCGATTTTTCTCGAAAAATACTCATCCGAGAGCGTTGAAACTTCGAAAAACTGCATTAAACGCGGTATTATAGAGGGATCTAACGTTTAGAATCGTGCGAAACAGCCAGGAAAAAAGTTTACTCTTGACGCGGGGACTTGGTAAAATTTCGCTCGAGCTCCGTCGCCTCGTCCAACCGACGCGCCAGAACGCCCTTCGCGAGACGCTCGGTCGTCCGACTAGATGACCCGCTCGACGGTTATTTCGATTTTTCTCGAAAAATACTCATCCGAGTGCGTTGAAACTTCGTAAAACTGCATTAAACGCGGGTATTATACAGGGATCTAACATTTAGAATCGTGCGAAACAGCCAGGAAAAAAAGTTTACTCTTGACGCGGGGACTTGGAAAAATTTCGCTCGACCTCCGTCGCTTCGTCCAACCGACGCGCCAGAACGCTCCTCGCGAGTCGCTCGATCGTTCGACTAGATGACCCGCTCGACGGTTATTTCGATTTTTCTCGAAAAATACTCATCCGAGAGCGTTGAAACTTCGTAAAACTGCATTAAACGCAGTATTATACAGGGATCTAACATTTAGAATCGTGCGAAACAGCCAGGAAAAAAGTTTACTCTTGACGCGGGGGACTTGGAAAATTTTCGCTCGAGCTCCGTAGCCTCGTCCAACCGACGCGCCAGAACCCACGTCGCGAGTCGCTCGATCTTCCGACTAGATGACCCGCTCGACGGTTATTTCGATTTTTCTCGAAAAATACTCATCCGAGAGCGTTGAAACTTCGAAAAAACTGCATTAAACGCGGTATTATAGAGGGATCTAACGTTTAGAATCGTGCGAAACAGCCAGGAAAAAAGTTTACTCTTGACGCGGGGACTTGGTAAAATTTCGCTCGAGCTCCGTCGCCTCGTCCAACCGACGCGCCAGAACGCACTTCGCGAGACGCTCGGTCGTCCGACTAGATGACCCGCTCGAGGGTTATTTCGATTTTTCTCGAAAAATACTCATCCGAGAGCGTTGAAACTTCGTAAAACTGCATTAAACGCGGTATTATACAGGGATCTAACATTTAGAATCGTGCGAAACAGCCAGGAAAAAAGTTTACTCTTGACGCGGGGACTTGGTAAAATTTCGCTCGAGCTCCGTCGCCTCGTCCAACCGACGCGCCAGAACGCACTTCGCGAGACGCTCGGTCGTCCGACTAGATGACCCGCTGGAGGGTTATTTCGATTTTTCTCGAAAAATACTCATCCGAGAGCGTTGAAACTTCGTAAAACTGCATTAAACGCGGTATTATACAGGGATGTAACATTTAGAATCGTGCGAAACAGCCAGGAAAAAAGTTTACTCTTGACGCGGGGACTTGGAAAAATTTCGCTCGAGCTCCGTCGCTTCGTCCAACCGACGCGCCAGAACGCCCTTCGCGAGACGCTCGGTCGTCCGACTAGATGACCCGCTCGACGGTTATTTCGATTTTTCTCGAAAAATACTCATCCGAGAGCGTTGAAACTTCGAAAAACTGCATTAAACGCGGTATTATACGGGGATCTAACATTTAGAATCGTCCGAAACAGCCAGGAAAAAAGTTTACTCTTGACGCTGGGACTTGGAAAATTTTCGCTCGAGCTCCGTCGCTTCGTCCAACCGACGCGCCAGAACGCTCTTCGCGAGTCGCTCGATCGTCCGACTAGATGACCCGCTCGAGGGTTATTTCGATTTTTCTCGAAAAATACTCATCCGAGAGCGTTGAAACTTCGAAAAACTGCATGTAAACGCGGGTATTATACGGGGATCTAACATTTAGAATCGTCCGAAACAGCCAGGAAAAAAGTTTACTCTTGACGCTGGGACTTGGAAAATTTTCGCTCGAGCTCCGTCGCTTCGTCCAACCGACGCGCCAGAACGCTCTTCGCGAGTCGCTCGATCGTCCGACTAGATGACCCGCTCGAGGGTTATTTCGATTTTTCTCGAAAAATACTCATCCGAGAGCGTTGAAACTTCGTAAAACTGCATTAAACGCGGTATTATACAGGGATCTAACATTTAGAATCGTGCGAAACAGCCAGGAAAAAAAGTTTACTCTTGACGCGGGGACTTGGTAAAATTTCGCTCGAGCTCCGTCGCCTCGTCCAACCGACGCGCCAGAACGCACTTCGCGAGACGCTCGGTCGTCCGACTAGATGACCCGCTCGAGGGTTATTTCGATTTTTTCTCGAAAAATACTCATCCGAGAGCGTTGAAACTTCGTAAAACTGCATTAAACGCGGTATTATACAGGGATCTAACATTTAGAATCGTGCGAAACAGCCAGGAAAAAAGTTTACTCTTGACGCGGGGACTTGGTAAAATTTCGCTCGAGCTCCGTCGCCTCGTCCAACCGACGCGCCAGAACGCACTTCGCGAGACGCTCGGTCGTCCGACTAGATGACCCGCTCGAGGGTTATTTCGATTTTTCTCGAAAAATACTCATCCGAGAGCGTTGAAACTTCGTAAAACTGCATTAAACGCGGTATTATACAGGGATCTAACATTTAGAATCGTGCGAAACAGCCAGGAAAAAAGTTTACTCTTGACGCGGGGGACTTGGAAAAATTTCGCTCGAGCTCCGTCGCTTCGTCCAACCGACGCGCCAGAACGCTCTTCGCGAGTCGCTCGATCGTCCGACTAGATGACCCGCTCGAGGGTTATTTCGATTTTTCTCGAAAAATACTCATCCGAGAGCGTTGAAACTTCGAAAAACTGCATTAAACGCGGTATTATAGAGGGATCTAACGTTTAGAATCGTGCGAAACAGCCAGGAAAAAAGTTTACTCTTGACGCGGGGACTTGGTAAAATTTCGCTCGAGCTCCGTCGCCTCGTCCAACCGACGCGCCAGAACGCACTTCGCGAGACGCTCGGTCGTCCGACTAGATGACCCGCTCGAGGGGTTATTTCGATTTTTCTCGAAAAATACTCATCCGAGAGCGTTGAAACTTCGAAAAACTGCATTAAACGCGGTATTATACAGGGATCTAACATTTAGAATCGTGCGAAACAGCCAGGAAAAAAGTTTACTCTTGACGCGGGGACTTGGAAAAATTTCGCTCGAGCTCCGTCGCCTCGTCCAACCGACGCGCCAGAACGCACTTCGCGAGTCGCTCGATCGTCCGACTAGATGACCCGCTCGACGGTTATTTCGATTTTTCTCGAAAAATACTCATCCGAGAGCGTTGAAACTTCGTAAAACTGCATTAAACGCGGTATTATACAGGGATCTAACATTTAGAATCGTGCGAAACAGCCAGGAAAAAAGTTTACTCTTGCCGCGGGGACTTGGAAAATTTTCGCTCGAGCTCCGTCGCCTCGTCCAACCGACGCGCCAGAACGCACTTCGCGAGTCGCTCGATCGTTCGACTAGATGACCCGCTCGACGGTTATTTCGATTTTTCTCGAAAAATACTCATCCGAGAGCGTTGAAACTTCGAAAAAACTGCATTAAACGCGGTATTATACAGGGATCTAACATTTAGAATCGTGCGAAACAGCCAGGAAAAAAGTTTACTCTTGACGCGGGGACTTGGAAAATTTTCGCTCGAGCTCCGTCGCCTCGTCCAACCGACGCGCCAGAACGCACTTCGCGAGTCGCTCGATCGTCCGACTAGATGACCCGCTCGACGGTTATATCAATTTTTCTCGAAAAATACTCATCCGAGAGCGTTGAAACTTCGTAAAACTGCATTAAACGCGGGTATTATACAGGGATCTAACATTTAGAATCGTCCGAAACAGCCAGGAAAAAAGTTTACTCTTGACGCTGGGACTTTGAAAAATTTCGCTCTTTCGATCGTGGTAAGCTATCCGCCCGAACATTATTTTCAATTTATTCGATAAATAATGGTCGTAGAGCTTTGAAACTTGATATTTATTGTTAAAATGCGTTATTATACAATGATCTAACATTTATAATAGTCTACTAACGATAGAAAAAAAGTTTACTCTTGACGCTGGGACTTTGAAAAATTTCGCTCGTTCGATCGTGGTAAGTTATCCGCCCGAACATTATTTTCAATTTATTCGATAAATAATGGTCGTAGAGCTTTGAAACTTGATATTTATTGTTAAAATGCGTTATTATACAATGATCTAACATTTATAATAATCTACTAACGATAGAAAAAAAGTTTACTCTTGACGCTGGGACTTTGAAAAATTTCGCTCGTTCGATCGTGGTAAGTTATCCGCCCGAACATTATTTTCAATTTATTCGATAAATAATGGTCGTAGAGCTTTGAAACTTGATATTTATTGTTAAAATGCGTTATTATACAATGATCTAACATTTATAATAGTCTACTAACGATAGAAAAAAAGTTTACTCTTGGCGGTGGGACTGTAAAAATTTTCAAAGTGCCGCGAGAGTATATGAAAAGTTGAATATTTTGTGTTAAATATTCTGGAAATGCAAACAGTTATTGTATTTTACAAAAAAAATTTTTCACTCGAAAATTTTTTCTAAGTCCCAGCAGCCCGGCCGGCTGGGCTGTTGCCGCGGCGGTTTGCTCCCATAAGCGCGCGTGCTATTCACCGCGCGGCGCCGGCGTCGTTCCCGGCCGTTTCGTACCTATAAGAGACTCGACGGTTCGGCGAGTCGGGCGACTCAGCGCGCGCTTGGGGGCTATTCTACGATCTCGGTCGAGAAGCAGCTCACGGCGCCTCGAGACTTCGGTCTCGACTGTTTCGTACCGTGCTTCGTATCGAACTTTTCTCTACACAGCATTGCCACGGGTCGGTGTTCCTAGACCGAATGGCCCTTATGTGGCGAGCCTCCCATCGAGGAGGTTGGTGACTTGTATGCACTGATGTGTATACTCGTACTAACTGAGCATCAACTCTTAACCCGAGCGAAAAATTTGGGGATAGTGTTAGGATGAGTTTGAGAGAAACATTTTAGAATTTAGAAGTCAAACATAAAAAAATGTTTGCAGAGAAACGTCATATAAAATGAGGTTGCCTATCGCACTGCCCAGAGCGAGCAGACGAGCATCGGGATGGCGCTTGCCAGCATGCATTTACGTGCTTCCGCGTGATCCCATGTTCCGAGCTATACGCATCTTCCGCGTTACGGTAACCCTATATGAACGACTCTTCATATAAACGAGAACACAAGGAAGGAAAAAGAGAGAGAAGAAGGAGAAAAATATAAATGATATGAAAATTTGTTCTCGAAAGATCTAAAAGGAAGTTGGCAAAAATGTGAAAAATCTTATATCGATGGATATGATTTGTGTGAGGATGTGAATCTTGAAAATTGAAATTTAAGAGAAGGTGATGGTGTAACTCTCGTTCGAAAGGTTCTCTGAGAATTCGAACGAGAGAACGAAAAATAGAAAAGTCCGTAATGCAAAAGCATCAAACTGAAACGAAACTCTGTTCGAAAGGTTCTGTGAGAATTCGAACGAGAGTTGTAAAATATACAAGTCCGTAACGCAAAAGCAGAAAACTTAAAACGAAACATACTCGGTTCGAAAGGTTCTCTGAGAATTCGAACGAGTAAAGAGAATGTGAGAGAGGAGGAGGAATCTATATAATATAGAAAAGTAAATAGACACACTCGTG